>JAXGGA010015525.1:0-28943 GCA_038373865.1 Uloborus plumipes
TATTCAAGATTTAAAAGCTTAGTTTCAAAACTTAGCTTTTTTACTTTATGACTTTACTTCGTTAATGTGACGAAATTAATGTTGTTAAAACTACGAAAATGATTGTCAATTTGACGATACTAGGATAAAGAAATATTTCGCTACATTTGACGAAATTCATCCCCAAAAAATACGAAATGTTCGCTCGGGGTATATTCTTGGAAGTGATTTCATCAAAAACAAAGAAAGTTCGTTAATTTTGAGAGTGCATTTCTGAAAGTGTTGATCACTATGAACACCATAACGTAAATATATATGAAAATAGAGGAAATCAGTAACAATACAGGATTTTTTTTAAGGAACCACGAATGTTTCAAATTCAGAAAGGAAAAAAAGAACTTTCGGAAGAACTTAATTTTTATTCAAACATAAGAGAAAATATTTTAAAAAGAATGCACCTTGTTAATACTTTCTAATTTTTTGAAGTTATGCGCTCAGAAATACTATGCATTGATCATTCCATCTTCAAAATATTTGAGTATTTTATGGGAGATTGATGTAATCTTTTCAAAAAAATCATGTTATTTTAATGAACTAAAATTTTTAATGAAAAAAAAAAGCCAATTCTTGTATTGCTTTAGTATTTTTTTTAAAGGCAAGATGTTTAAAAGTTTGAAGTATATGAGCGGATATTTTCAAACTTTTTCTAAAAAACAAAATTCGTAAGAGTTTTAAGGTTACATTTTTGCTCATCATTTTGTCTTATATATATATAATTTTCCGGTGAGCTAGTTTACGCTCCTTTTTTAATTGCTCTATTTTTCTGTTTCTCATTTTCCCATATTTTAATCACCCACATTTTTACATTATAGGCTTATACCTATACGCTTATACTTATATATGCAAGATGGAAAATTATTGAAATTTTGCAAAATAAACAAGCGCTTTTATAGCAGCTTAATATTAATAGCAAATAATATATGAAAGTTTAATAAATTAGTCCTTTAAGTGGCGCAAAATGTGTAGATTGGAAAGAACAACAAATGAACAAATTGAAATTTTAAGAAACTTTAGAGAAACATTTGAAAATTTACGAAACAATATAAACATATAAAAAGAACAAACGAAAAAGATAAGGCAGCACATTACCCATGTTTGTTCTTTTTATATGTTTATATTGTTTCGCAAATTTTCAAATGTTTCTTAAAATTTCAATTTGTGCATTTGTTGTTCTACACAATCTACGCATTTTGCGACACTTAAAGGACTAATTTATTGAACTTCCATAGATAATTTGCTATTGATATTAAGCTGCTATAAAAGCGCTTGTTAATTTGCAAAATTTAAATAATTTTCCATCTTGCATGTATACATACATATAAGTCAAAGCGTATAGGTATAAGCCTATAACGTATAAGCGGGGATAATAAGAACCGAAAAAATGAAGAACGGAGAATTACGAAACGAAAAAATGCCTAACGGAAAAATGACGAACGCTCTGTTCGTCATTTTTCCGTAAAATCACGGAAATATAATTAACGAAACGGAAACACTCCAGCAACTCAGCTGCCGTATATTTTTTCGTTATTTTCAGGAAATTTTTTTAACAGTGTAAAACTGCGTGCAAAATTTGGTTCAAATCGGTTCAGTAGCTGAGGAGTCCATTGGCCACAAACACAGGGACACGTAATTTTTATATATTAAGATATGATGAAATTTCTTTAAAATTAATCATTCCTTTTTAGTTTATTCAAAATTTCATTTTCAGACCGTTTCAAAAAGATAGGTCCACTTTCAGAAATTTTGCATCAATCACGCTTATTTCCAAAAAAAATGCATAAATATCGTTGCTTAGTCTCACTGCTGGATTATGCTATCTGCTAATCCCGCAGTAGATATATTTAAACAGATTTGAATGTCACGTTGTAATCGAACAAAATGGGTTGTCGTTGTAGTCTTTCACTGGTCGAGCAGGGGAAAATTGATGCATTTAAAAAGTGAGCAAAATCGATTAGAAAAAAAGGTAAGGTTTCAAACAGATCGCATGGCGTTGTAAGCAATTTTTTGCGACTTAGAAATGCTTATGGCAGTAAAGAATCTTCTGTCCGCCCATCAAAAATGTCGCCCCAACAAAGAAGGACTATCGTAAAGTACATACAATCTGTAAATATGAGCTATCCACTTTGGCCAGACAACAAGACACTTCAACATCAAAATCTACAGTTCATAGAGTGGTAAAGAAGTTGGGCAATTTAGTTTACTTGAAGAAGGCGGCTCCGACATTGACTAAAAAACACAAAGAAAAGAGATTGAAATATGCACAGGAAGTGATGTCCTGGAAACAAGATTAGCTTCGAGTGATATTCCAGCGATGATTAGAAATTCAACCTGGATGGTCCAGAGGACTGGCAGTATTACCAGGTATTACTGGCACGATCTGCGTAACGATAGACAGATATTCTCTCTGAAACAAGCTTGTGGTGGTTCCGTTATGGTATGGGCCGGATTCGGAGATGCAGGAGAAACCAATATAGCATTTGTAGACATTCGCTTGGATGCTGTAGGCTATCAACAGCTGCTTGAACACTATTTTCTTTCACAATCAGAGCGCATTGGGGGTCCCCATTCTTTATCTGCCAACGGGATGGTGTTCCTGTGTACACTGCAAAGTTCACTTTCAAATGTTTTATGGATACTGGTATTCATTTTTCAATTGGACACTTTGTTGCCCCGACCTGAATACGGTGAAAAACATGTAAGGTATACTTGCAAGACCGGTGTTTGCAGGCGGAGGGCAGGGCCGCCGAGAGGTTTACCGGGGCCCCGGAGCAAAGTACTGACATGCGCCCCCCCCCCTTCCAAAAAAAATCTTCAATACTAAGACAACTTATACGTTCGGTGCAGTGAAGAAAAATAATAGTATTTCGTATTTGCTAATTTTTCTTCCAATTTTATATTTTTGTGTGTTTCCTATTTTTATAATCTGTTCGTGTGCTGTACTTAAGTATACTATGATGTAAATGCGTATGAAATAAATCAGAAATACATAACGCAAATTTACAAATAATATTCTTACTTCAATTTACTAATAACTATTAATAATTCCATCACTACCTCACAAACTTAATAATACATATTTACATAAATTACACATGTATGTGTTTTAAAATCCTTTGAAAAAAATGACATTTCTTGACTGTTAAAAGCGTTATTCCTCACATTGAAAGTTCATTAAAACTTTCCATTGTACACGTAAGAAATGCCTGTTAAGTACTACAGAAGATAGCCCCCTAAGGCATTGGGCTACAAGCACTCGTTGCGTTGCTGTGGACACATGTATATGCGAGATGTGTTTGCTTTGCCTACACAAAAATAAAGTTCAGTTAACCAAAAAAACTGCCTTTTTTTTTAACTAGCAGCCAGGGCCCCCTCTTGGGCAGGGCTCCGGGGATTTTGCCCCTGCTGCCCCCCTCTCTCGGCGGCCCTGGCGGAGGGCAGTACAACAATGCAGCAGACTTGGAAACGGTTATCTCCTCCGAATGGTCAAAAATTGACACAAATTGTTTGTAAATACTTGTAGAAACCATGCCGAATAGGATTTATGAGCTGATTCATAAAAAAGGTAGCAAAATTTCTTATTAATTCAACAGTAACTTGATGCTTGGTTCAGTAGACCTATTTTTTTGAAACAGCTGTTTCATGTAATTTTTGATTTCCTTATTATTCCTATTATTTGTATATTATTCATGTATTATTTCTCATTGAATGAAGTAATGTAGTTTATAAAATAACACTTTGTATACAATAGAACCTCTTTAACCAGCATAACTTTCGTTTTTACTGGTGGACCTATCATTTCGACACGCACTGTATATAAATACACATTGTTATTGTTACATATAATACATTGTTATTGTTATTTTTATTACGTATTTGTGTCCTAATGTTCAGGTTAAAAAAAATCCAAGCACTACAACACTGATAGGCAACATAAATTTTTTTTTAAGGCGCGGGCAACAAAAATACAACAAAATATAAGGTTTAAACCGATTTCATGTTAGCGCATTTTTTAATTTTAAGCTAAAATAAACAAAACATAGTTTTTGTTTTGTCTTTTAAATTTTATTTTTAAATAACAGCAAAAAGCACGCCGATAAAGAGCACGCCTAATCGAAAGCCAAAAAAATCCGGACCGAAAGTAAAGCATTTACTAGCGCAGAAAAAACTAGCACATCATTATTTTAAAATATTTAACAATGACCACAAATCAAATAGATTTTTGGATACTACAAGAGATTAAATTTCATGCGTGTAATCGATTCCGATTTCTGTGAGCCTTGAATTTTGTTTTGGGAAAAATATAAGTTGCAACTTTTCTAAATGTGGTAAAGCTTAACCGCGGAAAGATGGCTCGTGACCTTGACGCGGAAACTGTCTTCTACACTTTCAAAAAATATAATCAGCGAGAAATTTTATTTTTTACTCACAAAGTCTATTAAAGTTTTTACTTCTTGCGTGATCGCTCTGATGCTACCTATCATAAAATGAAGCGGTCCGCGTTGCCGCTTCAAGGTCAGCCACCATCTCTCCTCGGTTTAGCTTTTAAACCTTCTAACAAAGCTCATGTTATGCAAAAAACGAAAAAGAAACCCTGTTGAACGATCTTTCAAATTGAACAAAAATATAACACGTGCAAAAACACACACACACACACACACACACACACTTTTTCAGCTATTCTCTGTAAACTCGTCATTTTTCACATGAAATCTGTCTGGGCACGGTTTTTTGATATGTTCGTATAATTATAATACTATTGCTCAGAAAATGAATCTATTACCTTGGTTTGAAAGAGGGCCACTTGAAGTTTGTGTTTTTCTGATAAATCATGATAAGGGGTAAGTCCCCCGCCTAGTATAACTAGGCAGGGGACTGTGCCAGGTGACTGTGTTTTTGCTCTTTGTTGCGTAATATCTGCAAAACTATTGGAACATAATAAGTTACGAGACTACCTATAAATTTAGGCACAAATTGTGGACATAACAACTAATATGTTTTGTAATTAAATTAATTGACATTAATAAAATCACTTCCCAAAGGACTGTTTTCGCAACGATCCTGATGCACATTTTTATCACAAATGTGGCTCTCAAACTAAGCAAAGTAACGTTTCAATACCGTTCTCTGCGATTTCAGCAAATTCACAGATTACTTTAAACTTCATGCCAAAAAGAATTTGCAAAAGTTATAGTTTTTTCGTATTACAGCTTTGAATTTTTTGCAGGGGACTGTTTGAAAAAGCTCCGGACAGAATTTACATGCCAATTTTAAGTTTTAGAAATACGTAATTATACCTTATTTCATAAGAAAAGTATAGCTTCATTATTCTATTTTTAGATATTAATTGCCAAATTTATGTAGTGTTAGTAGGTTTTTTGAAGTACTATCTTTAACAGTTAGACTGTGGGATTGGGACAGCCAGGGGACTGTTTTTGGCACTTAGATAATTTCTAGAAAAAAATATTAAATTGTTATCACGTCAAATACAATTGGGCCACAAAGTATTAATGCTTTACTTGTATTAAGAGCAATAATTACTTTATTACACTTTATTATTTTTAAAATACTCAGTCCGGACACCAATTACCAGTTTACAGAGAATCACCCATAAATGAATTTGAGTGAAGTGTGTTTTGCTTGAAATTGGAAATGAAAAAAAAAAAACACTCTTAGAGTTCACATCTATATGTTTTGGACTAATTTCCCACCGAATTTCATGAAAATTGATTGAAAGCTTTTGCCCCCTATGAGAAAAGGATAAACATAAAGACAGACTTAATGTTTTACTATAAGTAAAAACTTTCGTTAGCAAATTAGAATCATGTTCAAATTTCATACTCTTTCAGGGTGAGTTTCTAAAATTTTAAGCTTGATAGTTTATATAATTCCACCTCAAAACATATTTGTTTTACTTTCGTTTTCAGCATATATTTTTGTTTAAGGATTTTTTTTTCCAACTATACCAGTTAATGTAAATGAAATCCAAGAAAATGTTGTCCAAATTATTTTTTATTTCTCTCTAAGCCGTGAAAATCTTTTCAACTCTATAGTTTTGTCAGGTTTTATTTTCAAAAGAGGCAATAAAAGATTAAATTCGAAAAATGACAGCCGATGCGAATTTTTATTAAATCAGTTTACGTATGCTCTTTCTTGGTCTTTTCAAAGAATTTTTTAAAAAATGCATTGCAATAAATGTATTTTTTTCTGTCCGGGAAAACAAGCGCATTTATATGTCTCTGTATAAATAAACTTTATTGTTAGTCACACTGAGATGCAAAACGGCTGGTGTACAGAAGATGTATAAATAGTTACAGCTTACCAAAAATTACCACATAAAACATTATTACAACAGGCTGATAAAGCCTGTCTAATTATTTATTTTTTATTGCTATTTGATAAAGAAATACGACTTTCGAACACCTGGTTATTTTCAAATACAAAACCAAAAACTTTCTTTAAAAAAAAAGAATCTTGTTATGTTTACGTATCTTATAGTATAGGTAACATACAGTGCGTGTCGAAATGATAGGTCCACCAGTAAAAACGAAAGTTATGGTGGTAAAAGAGGTTCTATTGTATACAAAATGTTATTTTATAAACTACATTACTTCATTCAATGAGAAATAATACATGAATAATATACAAATAATAGGTCTAGCCCAGCTAGACAACCTGAGATAAGTAAGAAGAAGAAGAAGAAGACAAATAATAGGAATAATAAGGAAATCAAAAATTAAATGAAACAGCTGTTTCAAAAAAATAGGTCCACCGAACCAAGCATCAATTTACTGTTGAATTAATAAGAACTTTTGCTACCTTTTTTATGAATCAGCTCATAAATCCTATTCGGCATGGTTTCTACAAGTATTTACAAACAATTTGTGTCAATTTTTGACCATTCGGAGGAGATAACCGTTTTCAAGTCTGCTGTATTGTTGTACTTCCCTCCGCCCGCAAACACCGGTCTTGCAAGTATACCTTACATGTTTTTCACCGCATTTAGGTCGGGGCAACAAAGTGTCCAATTGAAAAATGAATACCAGAATCCATAAAACATTTGAAAGTGAACTTTGCAGTGTACACAGGAACACCATCCCCTTAGCAGATGAAGAATGGGTCCCCCAATGCGCTCTGATTATGGAAGAAAATAGTGTTCAAGCAGCTGTTGATAGCCTACAGCATCCAAGCGAATGTCTACAAATGCTATATTGGTTTCTCCTGCATCTCCGAATCCGGCTTTTACCATAACGGAACCAACACCAGCCTGTTTCAGAGAAAATATCTGTCTATCGTTACGCAGATCGTGCCAGTAATACTGCCAGTTAGGGGTGCGACATCGAAGGCAAAACATCGATGTTAGAAATTACAACATCGATGGTATTGATACATCGACCAAAAAACATCGATATTCTCAAACATATGTTTTAAAACAGGGGTGGCCAACTTTTTTAGGGAGAGTGCCACTATCTGGAGAGAAAAAGCTCAGCGTGCCACATTTGTATTTTTCGAACACACTGAAAATTTTTAAAAAGTTAAAAATAGATTTTAGGTTGGCTGACTATGTAATTCTTACTCAAATGAAACATTTTTTCTCTTAAATCTGAGCAATTGAAATCTAAATGATAATAAAGATAAAACAAGTCCGAACTTAAGAGGTATCGTCAATAAACACTTTTATAAGTTCTGTCAGTTGGCTTATGCTTAAAAAAGAAACAAATCACATCAAACATTATATTCTAAAAATTAAACAGTCTGTACTTAATGTGGTTAATGAGTCTGTATCTTTTTTACCAAGTCTTTAATTTTTGGATTAGTTCTTGAGAATCCTAAGAAGTTTAAGTGTTTTTAGTGCTATCAATTAATATTCAACGGTATTTAGATTTTTCTGCATTCATAAAAAAAATATTTGTTTAGATACGTATTTTGAACCAAATCTTCAACAGCATCAGACAGCAAAAGTGTGCAAATGTAAAAAAAGTATTTATGGTGCAAATTTCCAAATTTCTATATAACATGGATGACTTTCTGTTGAAGTAAGCTCTTATATTTGATTACCAATGCAAAAGGTCAGTAATTCCGATTTGGATTTAAGAAGGATTACAAGTATTGTCTTACAGAGAAATAGACAAAAAATTTGAAAAGATTTTTTATGATCCTGAAAATCATCAAACCTAACTCTGAATGTATACTTAAAATAGGTGTAAAATTTTCTCCATATATCATTGGAAAATTATTGAATTTGGGTTGATACTTTCAGTATAAAATTTAATGTTTTCTTCTTTTTTCTCCAAATTAGAGAGAAAGAAACTGAAGTTTCATCATAAAAGAATGTAGATGGCCTATACTGGTTTAGGAAACTTTTTTTGAACTATCTTAAATTTAAATAACTTAAACGCCGCATAATAAGAGATGACATAGCTAAATTCATTTGCGATTTTTTATTCCTAAGTAGCAAGTCCTCATTGCTTTTCTTCCAGACATTTAAAAAAAACACACTCCCTAAAATTCTAAAATCTTATGACTATTTTTTCCTTTGGACAGCTATTGCACATTTCAATGAAGGAGTAACTTGCTACGCTCTCCTCTTTCTCCTGGGAAATGTTCACCAAACATTCAGAGCTCTAATTCGTTTTTTGTTAATACAGTGAACTCTACAGGGTCACCCAGCAGAGAAAAAGTCTCAATCTTTGGCATATAATTTGTGATAAATAATTTGATGATACTTTTGAAGTTATTTTCCCAAATTATTTTCAAGTATTGTAACAAAAACAATTTAAGGATCTTCATTTGTGCAACCATACCGAACGTTGTCCAATCTGGTTTCTTGATTTTACTTGCAGAGTTAACTTTTTTTTTTTTAATTTCATCACCCGTAGCTGAAACTATTGCAGATCAAGAATCCATTCTGCAGCATCGAAAGTTTCATTCGTGTCAAGCACAAATATGCTTTACAAAGCATTGTCTATGGCGTCACAGCTTTCATTGAATGTCCGAAACTGACGCTAAGTACTTGGCAATATTGTAGTTAAGACTATTTGTAAGCCAGCCTACTGACACTTAATCATCATAATATCATTATATTTATCAGTTCAAGGGTTTTAGTTTTTATCAATATTTTTGAGATCGACATTTTCCCCTCAATTTCGGAATTTTTTCAAAAAGTCTTCGCGTGCCACTGTTACCGCTTTGCCGTGCCACATTGTGGCACGCGTGCCGCGGGTTGGCCACCCCTGTTTTAAAATATCGATCTTTTTACAAAGATATAGCGAACATTTTTGAATATATACTATACTACAAAGTAACACACATGGAAATCTCTAACAAATGTTTTCAAAAGGGTCAGAGAATTCTTTTGGCATTGCGTCAATGCGTAAAATAAAACTATTATTTCAAAAATGTCAAAGTAAAGCCAGTAATAAATTTCATTAATTCTTTTATTTATTAATTTAAGCAATGCAAAAGAATAAGTACTCGACGAATATATTGAAAATACTGAATTTTGAGTCCTTAATACAAATTAATAGGAATAATTTGCAACATGTATTGGTTTGGACCCTTGAATAGAATAAAAACTGATAATAAAATGTGCAAAGATTTATTCAAACTAGTTATAGAAAAAGGAAATAGATTCTATTTGAATAATACTGAAAATTAATCTACCTCGACATTAAATCCAAGAAAAAAATGTAACGTTACACTTACCGTCAGTTCAATGATGAGAAAGAATTATTTTGATTATATGAAACACAAATTTTTTCCAAACAATGAACAATTATTATTAGAAGCTAGAAATGTGAATTTACGTATGAGTGAAATTACGTACAACACCGCACTTAGCAAGTCAACTGCAAAAAACAAACAAAACAGCCCAGAGAAGGTTTTCCTGTAGCCGCTAATGTCTATGATGTGTCAAGAAAAAATCCCTCTGTTTATTTTAAATGCATTCATTATTCGGTAAAAGAGGTATAGTTTTGGGAAATTCCAGACACACCGGCAGAAGCAGATTTACTTTTCTTTCTTTTTCTATGCTTTTTTCAAGACATTGCTGATGAAAAACATAAATGAGCTTAATGCACATGGCAGATCACAGGAGCTCAGCTGTAGCACTTTTCAAATACAGACGAATTTGAGCATGTTTGACGGGAATTCAGACTATTTGGGTTTGAAAATGAGATTTAATAAATGATAACTAAAGGGCTCCTGCATCTTTTTTTGTCAGACATTAATTCCGGGTGCATATCGTATGTAGTAGGGTTACAACATTGGGGATGATGTTTCCGATATTGAATGTTGTTGGGTCTATTTTTTAATATCAATGGTTTTTTCATTTTGAAGATGATGTTTTTCCATCGATGTCACTTCTCTGTGAGAAATTTTATTACATTTTTAGTTCCAAATGATAAAACAACAACATCGGAAAAAACATCGAACCCAAAACATCGATGTTTTAAAAACATCGATACCAAAGCATCGATGTTAAAAACATCGATGTTTTAATAAAAACATCGATGATTCCAAAACATCGACATCGATGTCGCAGTCCTACTGCCAGTCCTCTGGACCATCCAGGTTGAATTTCTAATCATCGCTGGAATATTACTCGATGCTAATCTTATTTCCAGGACATCACTTCCTGTGCATATTTCAATCTCTTTTCTTTGTGTTTCTTAGTCAATGTCGGAGCCGGCTTCCTCTTCAAGTAAACTAAACTGCCCAACTTCTTTACCACTCTATGAACTGTAGATTTTGATGTTGAAGTGTCTTGTTGTCTGGCCAAAGTGGATAAGCTCATATTTACAGATTTTATGTACTTTACGATAGTCCTTCTTTGTCGGGGTGTCACTTTTGATGGGCGGACAGAAGATTCTTTACTGCCATAAGCATTTCTAAGTCGCAAAAAATTGCTTACAACGCCATGCGACCTATTTTTCTAATCGATTTTGCTCACTTTTTAAATGCATCAATTTTCCCCTGCTCGACCAGTGAAAGACTACAACGACAACCCATTTTGTTTAATTACAACGTGACATTCAAATCTGTTTAAATATATCTACTGCGGGATTAGCAGATAGCATAATCCAGCAGTGAGACTAAGCAACGATATTAATGCATTTTTTTTTTTTGAAATAAGCGTGATTGGTGCAAAATTTCTGAAGGTGGACCTATCTTTTTGAAACGGTCTGAAAATGAAGTTTTGAATAAACTAAAAAGGAATGATTAATTTTAAAGAAGTTTCATCATATATAGTTATAATGATTAATGATTAATTGTCTCCATTCAAAAAAGTGCTTTTTATTCCCAATTAAGAGTCGACATTTTGAAAAATGCGGGTGGACGTATCATTTCGGTACGCACTGTATGTTTACAAGCCTGTGTACTTTGTCATGTTATTGAAATAGTTATAATCAAAAACCTTGTTGGTAGTAGGAAATTCTATGAAAATCAAAGTTGCAATTTTATGATAGTAATGCAGCAGTTTTATCTACTGATTATATTTATCTTCTACTAATATTGTTGCTGCTCAAATTGTCTTGCTTCATAAAACTACTTGAGCTTGTTAAAACTATAGGTTCCGTTTACTGGTACTGGTCTTTTCGACACCATAGATTCGAGACACAGTTCTTCCCAATGCAGCGTTATTTCTTCTTATAAGTTTGGGTACTAAAATTGTGTTTTATAAAAAAAAAGTATTTTAAATTAATTGCGTGGACTTACGTCGTTTTTTAATTGTGATTTAAATTCGTAAATTTCAAAGAATAACGTGATTAGCAAATCTCTCTCTCTCCCTCTTTTGCCGGACTTTAAACCCAGAAATATTTCGTTAAATTTTGAAAAAAACTTCAGTCAATCCTTTTTTCTAAACTTTCCTGGTTGCAGTTTTAAATGGTTGCTTATTTCAATTAGATACAACTTTTACAGTTTATGCCGTCATGATTTTAGCATTAGGAAACGCACCAGTTCAAAATCATGAAAATTCTTTGGAGCTTTTAAGAGATAATTTTCTACATGAGTAAAATCCATTCTTAACCCATTAATGCCTGACATTTTATTTTCCGAATATATTTTGTATACTGGTTACAAACAGTGTGTAATGGACAGGAAAAATAATAAAAAAAAATTTTACGTAAAAATAATTTTTTTATTAAGGAAAGAAGAATCGTCCCTTAAAAGTTACGATAGACCCCAGAGGGTATATACTTTTTTTACTAAAATTTTTTTCTGCCTACGATATAATATTTAAATAGACATTTTATAAGAAGAAATAAAATCAGCAATTAACATAAACTGGGAATAACTTTGAAAACTTAGCTTTTTTTCTTGAGATTGTGAACGATGTAATTTTTGATAAAGGTCATATTAAAACTGCTATAGAACACACTTTACAATGGTTATGTGCTGCAATCTGTTAATAACGAATTGAAACAAAACCAAAGTACTAAATGAACACTATTATTTGGTTGAAATGTTCATTTGGGGGAAATTCAGACCCTTTTTTGGACCGTCCCTAAAAAGGGACGCTAGGCATTAATGGGTTTAACTAATTAGACGATAATTATTTAGGAAGAATGAGGTGAAATTATCGCTGACGGTTTCCTGCTTTTGCTTCGATCGTTCACCCAAATCTTAAATTACGAAGATCAAGTTAAAAAAAATTAAATCTGGAAATCTGGCGCACGGACGTTTTCATTCTTTATTTGCAGTCCATCGTCAGATATCGTTGAAATTCTTCAACTGCAGTACGAAGTGCCAACTTATCTTATGTATGAACAATTCATTTGAACGAGTTCAGAAAATCCTAAATGAAACTGAAACATATCTAGCACGTTGATTTAAAAACAAAAACTTGAACGTTTAAGAAATCGCAAAACAACAGAATATTTATGAGGATCAACGCATAATTTTTCAGCGTGCTAAACTATGCAATTCAATTCAGTTTTATGTCACAACATATTAGTGTAAAATTGTAATAATAAAACAGTAGAATAAGATATCAATGTAGCATTTTAATAAGTATTGTAATAAGATAAAATCGTAAGAAAATATCATTGTAATGGCATAAGTTTATAATAAAAAGTAAACAACAAAAAATAAAAAAAAAGCAAGAAAGAAACAAAAGAAAATAAAAGGAAAAAAGAAAATAAAAGAGACATTGGCAGTCTGGGAGCGCTGACAGAAGCAGGCCCGTCATTTAGGGGGGAGGAGGCAGGGGGGGTCAATGCCTCCCCTGGCTTTGAGAAATCAATGTATTTACATATAAGTGGGAGTGGTTTTTTGTTTTCTGATGAAACTGCATTGGTTTTGAACCCTTTGCCCCCCCCCCCCTTTAAAAACTTGAAATGACGACCCTGTGTACAGAAGTAAGAAATTGAATCGTCAGTGGTGTTTGTGCCCATCTCAAAAATTTCCTACATGAATGTATCTCTAAGTAAGTGCATACCAGGGAGGTGCATACACAATATATGTAGATATATGTTGCAATATATACAGAGGTGTGGGTAACGGTAACGGCAACAGTGCCACGAGTTCAATTGTTTTTTATATCACAAAAAATAACTAAATAAAAAAAATTGCTCAACGCACCTGAAGAAATTTCTACTGCAGGGTGTCAGTAACAGTAGCGGTCAGTGGCAGCGCTGGGTCTCGCGAGACCAGGGCAAAAAATTTTGAGGGGCCCTCAATTGACAAAAAAAAAAAAAAAAAAGATTATATTAATCAAAGGGCTGTCTATCACAAGAGCTATGTCACCCCATCCCGCCCCCCTTCCGGATTAGTCGGGATTACGCCAGGAGAGACGACGTCTGCCCTGGAAGATTTTTTTGCCTCCCATAAGCAAATATTGAAAAAAAAAAATTCATATTAAATTTAAATTTATGAGATTTTTTTCCCCTTTTTTTAAACTTCTGGAAAATGAATGAAACAAAAGTATTTTGATTAGCCACATAAGATTTAGTTAAAAAAAAGCATGATACTTTTCACAGATGCTGCAAACATATTTACGTTTCTAATTTCGTAAAAAAAAAAAAAAAAAAAAAAAAAAAGAAGAAGAAGAAGAAGACCGCAGCAAAGTGAGAAAAGCACACGGGCCACTGAAACATGATTAAAAGACAAAATAAATAAATAAATAAAATGCAGTGAGCGAGATTAAAAATATTGTAATGAATAGTCATACTAGTAATTCTTAAAGTGAATGAATCTAAAACGAAAGTAAACCAAAACTTTATCAAAGAAATCATGAAAGAAAAGGTTTCATTGAAAAGTACCACATCAGTCTCAAATGCTAAAAGTTTTTTGTTGTCCAGCAAACACTTGTATTTCAAGCAAATAAAATATCAGGCTGGAAAAATTGAATATTTCACTACGAAAAATCAAAGAACTGTTTTAGCAGAGAAAAATTTGGTGAGCATTATATACAATTTTTTTATTAATAATTTCAATTTAAATCACCAAAAGAAGGTGGAGAAGTAGCCAAGGAAAGGGAAGAGAGGCAGATCCCCGAACCTTAGCCCTTCAATTTTCTTCACCAAAGGTAGCTTAGTAGTGTATTTCTGAAAATTTAATTTTCAAATTATTCAGTGGCAGAGTTCCCGAACCTCATCCCTGCACATATTTTAATCAAAGATGGCCTTTAACTGTGTATTTAGAACTTCAATTTCAAAAAGTCTTGAAGAATGAACCCCCAACCCGAGAAATGCCACATCCCTTCCATTAATCAGTGCCGAAGTTTTCATTTTTAGGGCTTCAGTTTGAAAAAAATCCGAAGATCCCTCAAATCTTCCCTTTTTCTTAATATCATGAAACATCTTCTAAAATTTTGTTTTTAGGGTTTTCATTTCAAAAAACAAATTCCAGGCGTCTCCAAATCTACTAATAACATCGAAGATCAACTACAATTGCGTGTTAAAAGATAACTTAGAACGTTTTGTGAGAAAATGTACACCCCTTCTCACCAATATCATTAAATTTTATTTGAAGGGCTTCAATTGCTAAATATTTCCAGGGAAGAAAGAGCCTTTGAAAACTCTTTCCGTTAACATCATTGGAAGTCGACTGAAATTACGTTTTTGGAGCTTCAATTTCGAAACAATGCCGGTCCCAACTGTTTTTAGAGCTACAACTTCCAAAAATTTCCGAGAGAGAGCCACTGAACTTCTTTCTCCCTAACATAACCAGAGATAATCTACAGCTGCGTGGTAAAAATTTTAATTTCAAAAACCGAGCCTTTCTCCCCCTAATATTTCCAAAGGTCCTCTAGAATGCATTCTTAAAACCACAAATTCAAAACCTTCCAGGGCGGGCCCCGAAATCTCCTCTCCCCTTAACATCACCAAAGATCATCTAAAACAACGTTTTAGAGCTATATTTTCATTAAAAAAAAGGAGAGATTCCGAGCCTCCTCTCCATAACATAATCGGAGATAATCGTTTAAAAATTCAATCCTGCTCTCGAGCTCCTCTAACACAATCTGAGATAACAATTGTCTTTCTACGGATTTAATTCCGAAATATTAACGGTGAGTACCCTCTAAACTCTTCTCTCTTAACATACCCAAAAACATGTAAAGTGCATTTTTAAGACAACAAAATTAAAAAAAAAAAAAAAAAGAAATTCCGGAGACGAAATCCTGGCCCTATTTGTGAGTGAATAGTATAACTACGATTAGGTTCACATTGCTAATATTTACACCTACTAATGACTCCCTCATAGACCCATAAAACAAAAGATAAAATTTATACAAATACAAATACAAATGCGACGAGTGGCAACAGGTTCTGGGCCCAACTAGGTTGGTCCTAGTCAAATTATAGACCCCAATGAAGAGCAAGGGCCCTAAAGCTATCTACTCTATTGCTCCTTACCGCCTCTTCCGGTAAACTGTTCCAAGTTTCCATTACTCTGATAAAATAGTAGTTTTTTTCGAATTTCCAGATTAGCCTGAGATTTAAACAGCTTAAAACAATGACCCCTTGTCCTGCTCTCCGTGCAAAAATCTAACCCCGTAACATCATTAATTTCAATAAATTTAAACAAATGAATCATGTCGCCCTCTGATTCTTTTTTTCTCAAGACTATACATATTAAGCATTCTAAGTCTGGAATCGTAGTCTTTGTACTCTTTCCAATAAATTAATATATTTCTTCAGATAAGGGGACCAAAACTGAACAACGCCATACTCCAAATGAATTGCTTTCTCTTTCCTTCTCTCGCTACATTTAAGATAAATTTGAAAAAGTTAACGGGCCATCAATTTCAGTGATAATAATATAGATTGGCGCGGGGCCCTGGGCAGCTACCCGGACTGCCCTGCCCTAGAGCCGCAACTGGTAACGGTAAGGACGTCGCGAGTGTTTTTTCTCATCTCAATAAATAAATAAATTATAATAAAAAATGCCCAACGCACCTCAAGAAGTTTTTACTTCAGGGTGTCGGTAACGGTAACGACAAATTGTTTCCATTGTTTTTTTCCTATCTCAAAAAATACTCAATGCGCCTAAGCAGCTTTCACTTCAAAAAGGATAAATAAAATCGAAAAACGAAGTCGTTGGAAAGAACTGCAGCGAACAAAACATTGCGACAAAATAGAGGCATCATAGTCAAATTGACCTTCATCGTTGTTTACGTTGAAGAAGATAAGCAGATGCTCCATTATCTTACAAAATCTTTTGTTCATCCTATAAACTTGTCAAGTCCCTCAACTGATGCGGCGGTATATTGAATCAGTAGATTAGCAACCTCAGTGGTGAACATTCAGTCAATCAGGGTAACATTGAGCCTAAGTTTCTTTATTTTAAACTGACCCACTCATGTAAAAATGTTTTAATAATTTTATTGTATTAATTGATATATATAGTATCTTCACAACGAGGGGGAGAGGGGGTTTCCACCCCGGGTGTCACCCAAAGTGGATTTAATAGTTTATAAAAATAATAATACTTTAGTTCTGAAAATCTTCTTCAATCTAGCTGGGGCTATATTTAAACAATCAAATTTCAACGAAAATGGAGCAGAATAATGCGGAGAGGGTGCAGTTACACATGCATTTAAAGTAAAATTTTCATAAATGCATTCATAATGTATACGTATGTTTTGGTTTAAATTGTCGTTACACTACAAAAATAAAAATGTGGTTTCTGAAAATTGTGGGTGTTTACATGAAGTGTAAAAGTTTTTATTCTTAGTTGAATTTAATTTAATTTTATTTCACTTTTTTTTTCTGGTGGAGCGGTGGGGGGTGACACCGCAAATTACCATCCCGGGGGATAATTGTGCTAGATACACCCACTAGACATAAACAAAACCAAAAATTAATCATCAAAAATTAAGAAAAAAAATTAAATGTATTTAAAATTAATTATTAGCCTAGTTCAAAGTTAGTCTGTCATTTTGCCTAACTTTGAGCTATGTTAGAAATGGCTAGCAAAATCTCAAATATTTTAGTAAAAGTAGTGCAACTTCAATGCAGCCAAATAAAATTTTTAAATGTTGAAAACCTCTTTTTTTGCACTGACACAACATCACAAGATTTCTTTCATGCTATTGCATAGAAAATTACAATGTAGGAGGAGCTATTTCAATCGTTACAAAAAAAAAAGCTTCCAAGCAGTCGTTTAATAACCATTGAGTGACGCAATTAGGTGAGTACATCCTTACTTTTTTTTTAAGTAAAGAGTAGAAAATGGATTTTACACCCTTGGCAGGAGAGTGCAATATTAGATTCTAATTTTTACTGTCTATTATTTAATTATATCAAAAGTCAAATATACTAAAAAATTTGAAGTGGAGCAAAGTTAAGTGGCATGGCTCATAGTTACATTAAATTACTCTAGTATAGTTGAAAAAAAAGGGGGCTTAAATGAAGTGACTTTGGGAATGTAGCCACCATTTGTTGCTTACTAGTGAGCCACACGACTAGTGTAATAATGAAAAAAGTTCGAATCAATATACTCAATATGTTTCGTTGCAATCAAAAGAGCATATTGAGACTTTTTTTTTTTTTTTTGACACAAAAAGTTTTTGCTATCGTGCCCCTTTTATCGAGACAAAAGTCTTAAAATCTGCCCAAATTTTCAGAAAAGTTCTGATTTAAAGACTTGGCAAGAAAGTAAGAGCACCTCTGGTTTTTATGTCTGAATGTAAGAGGACTTTCATCTGAAAAGTGCCTTCCACCCCTCACTAAAACTTGCTCAATTTGTCAACTTTTCTTAAAATTTCGGCAGATTCGAAGACCTCATATTTCGATAACGGGGACAAGAGGGCACAAAAATTATGAACCAAGAAACATGTTTTACAATGTCTTTTCGATTGCTACTAAATATTATTATTATTTTCTTACTTTTACTCTATGGTATAGTTTCCTGATAAGAAGAAAAGTACTATCCAGAAATCAAAAATGTTCATCCTGCAAAAAATTCAGAAAAAGCTGCAAATGAATAAACGAAAGCTTCTATAAACATCCCTGACAGCCTCTTAAATAATGTTTAGAAAGGTTTCATTTTGGAACTTACTTTTGACCGGGGAAAAAAACGAAAAAAAAAAAAGAAAATAAACGAAAAACAGAAAAAAATGGAAGGAAGAAGAAAGATTGAAAGAAATAAATTTGTGCACATTGCCAATAGCACAAAGGAAAAAAAATTAGTGCAAAGACAAATTCAGATGCATAAAAAATGAAAAAAACCACAAACCACAAAAATTCTTTGCAATTGTAATCATAAAAGCTTATCATTACTGAGAAACAGTCTCGTGCGCACTTAGTCAATTAGGTTCGTTTAAAGTAGTTGCTATATTTTTATTTAATGTGTTAGAATTAGTGAAGCACCGTTTATACGTTTTTGAAGGGACTGTAAATAAAAACGTATCAATGAGAAAAACGTACAATCGATATACTTTAATACGTACTGCACTCTGCTGGAACCTATTGTAGAAACGTATAAATGGTGCTTCACTATTTCCGGATAATACTTTTCTAGACAAGTACACTTAAACTAATAATAACAAAATAACTCAAACCTGATTTTTGAATTTGGCGAAAAACATTCAACTTTGGGTTTTGAGGCTTGATCAACTCCCTAAATGATTGTTTTGCTGCGAATTGACATAAACTGTACAGGTTTTTCAGGCTCCCCATATCTGAAGGAGACTCCTGCGAAAGAAATACAATGCAACACATTGGAAATAACATTCGATTGAAAAACCAAGTTAGTGATTAGAAATTATTGACTAAAAAAACAATATAATTAGAGTTCCTGCTTTAAATTGTTCTTTTTTTCACCTTATTTAAAAGTTTTGTTAAAACGAAACTTGAAACCAAAATCATTAAAAAAACAGAGCGTAATGTGTACTTTGAAGCTTACCGCAGCATTAGATATAGAGAATAAAGTGATGATAATGATAACAATAATAGCATTTAAACTGGAATTTAAAACAAGTTCATTTTTACAACTTCCTTTCAATAAAAGTTAATGAAAAAATGGAAAGAAATATGTTAAAGCAATAAAGATGGCTTAGTAGGGGAATGTAGGGCAAACTGAAATAGTTAAGATAACATACCTGTTTCAAAATGAACAAATTGGAAATCCGTTCTGAAAATCAGTGTATATAAAGAAGTACTAATGTATTTTGAAATAAAACTATCGTTGAAATGTTATTTTTTATTTTTGGTAGTTATGCACCTTCAAAAAAAGGTAGAAATTTTTCACCGCAAAAAGCCATGGGGAAAAGTGAAAAATGCCATATTTTTTTACTGAAACATTTTCTATTTGATGAGTTACAATAATTTTCATTGGATAAATGCCTAAACAAACGAGTAAATGAATTAAACATCAAATTTTTATACAATCATTACATTCCCCGAGTAAATTGGAATTCTAAATAATTCCCGATCTGAGGGAGAAGATTTTCTTCGAACAAATTTTATAGTAAAGAAGTTTTACGTAGATCATGTATAAAATAAGATAGTTTAAATTTTTGAGAGCATATTTTGATCATTCAAAATAGTTTCAATACTAGCTTCTATGAAAAAGAAAATCAAATCTTTTTTTCTAAAAAAACATCGCTGCTCAAAACTATTATTTATCGCTAAATCAATAAGAAAATTACAGACAATATGAGTAGATTTTTTTTTTTTTTTTTTTTTTAATAAAAATAATTAATAATGAATAGAAATACATTTCTCCGTAAACTTATCTTTGACGAAATCAAAAGTGATTGAATAATAGTAAAGAGCTTTTTCCTCACCTAAGAAACTAGCTGCAAATGATTTTGTTTTTAATATAAACAACTATTTCTACAATGTACCGTAAAGTCGGGTTACTTGGACCCACAAAGAGGTTACTTGAGCCCACAGTAAAATGATAAAATCTGGGTTTGGTACAAGCGTTAGAGACTGCAGAGTGCTTCTACCTAGCGGAGAAACGAGGAACTACGTGCAAGTCTTCAACTAGTAAGTACCAAACCTAGATTTTATCATTTTACTGTAATGGGCTCAAGTAACCCCCTAGGGTCCAAGTAACCCGACTTTACGGTACTGGTAATAATGTGTTTTGTTTTCACTCCAAACTATGATTTTTGCCCACTGAGGTTCAAAATTTTGTGCTGATTAAAACTTCTGCAGTAGCTTATTTCAGTAATTTGTTTTTTTTTTTTTTTTCTGCACTTGAACATTTAAGAATTGAAATAAAAGTGCTTGCATTTAAAATGTTCCATTTATGAAAATATTTGTACTTAGACGTTACTGAAACATAACGACTAGCTGTTTGTGAGAATGAATTTTGCAATTGATAGCTTTATTATTATGCAATGAGTTACTGCTCATAAGCCAGGGCAAAGCATAATTGAAGCAAATACACCCACAGCTCGGTCATGACATCCGAAACAGCAATTTTGCCCTTATTATGGACTCATCAGTCAGGAATAGCCAATAACCGAGCTGGAGGCAGATATCCTGTTGTTGTAGTCAAGATAGCCTTCAAACTGGTATATAAAACGAATTTACCTTACGAACGAGCGTCCGCAAACTTTGGTTTGTTAAAGTTTAATAAAATTAAACTTTATACTGTCCCTTCAGAAATAATTTTCTGATGCACTGAAACGAAGTTAATTCCAGTTTCACTTTGAAGAGAAAAATTTTCATGTAAAAGTTGTTTTCATCGATAAACCAAAGACTGAAAGAGGGGCAAGTTTACATTCGTTAACTATTCAAATATCATGAAAAAAGCTGTATACTTCGCGTTTTTTCAGCAATTTAAAATGCTCCAATAAAAAGCACGAAAAGGATAAAATATTTACTAAAAGAGTAATAAATTTTCTTAAGATTAAGTTGAGCATTTAAACCTTTTGTTTCTTCTTAACATTTCTTTTACAGAAACAGTGTTACATAATAATAAAGAAATAAAAATATGGAATTGTAATACATAACAATATGGATATAATAATATAGAAATTTAATACATAACAATATGGATATAATAATATAGAAATTTAATACATAATAATATAAAAATAATGATATAGAAATGTAATATATACAATAGCATAAAAATAATAATATAGTGATTTATAATTACTTGTTTATAAAAGTTCTAAAATTATCTCACTTCTATTTGAAGGCTATCTTTAAGCTTGCTGCACGAAGGCGCTTTCCGCAGTTGTTGTTGAAACTGACATTAGTACTTATTTCACTCGCTTATCTGATAAGAAAGGTTGGGTCTGAAAATGCCCTTTTGATTGGCTTTCTGATTATCATGTGAACATACACATCCTACTCAGATTTTTTTTCGAAAATCTGGTTAGAGCCGCAAAAATGCCGTGAAAAAACTCTCAGATTGGACGTAAAACTACGTAGAAAAAACTTAGAATTTTGAGTACTGATAACTATCTTTTTTTGAGGGAATATTTTAATGAAAGTGGGAAATAAGTATCGAAGGTACTTTAGTTTTCACTTTAACTTCGCTATGACGTACCAATAAATCTTACTTAATCCCGTCCTCAAGAAAATTGTCGTACTGAAATTTTTTGTGAATATATTATATATAAAAAAGACTGACAAGTGAACCAAACTTGGTTCACTTGTCAGTCTTTGACATGTGAACCTGTCTTTTTATTTTTAATTTTATGCCCTGATGCAGTTTATAGCCCCGAAACAGCTGTTTGCTGAGTTTTAAACTCTTTTTAATCGCATTTATTTGTACTTTTTAAACGTTGTCTATTTTTACTCATATTATTAGCGTGTTTGTTATTATTATTATTATTGCTGTTGTTGTTGTTAGTGTTATTAATATTATTTTATTATTATTATTATTATTATTGCTATTATTCATATTATTATTGCTATTAGTATTAATATTATTATTGCTATTATTATTATTATTATTATTATTATTGCCATTATTATTATTATTATTATTATTATTATTGCTATTATTATTATTTTTTTTGCTATTATTATTATTATTATTTAGATTAGAGGGATTTCTGTTTATTTTTTCAGAGGTGAAGTAGGTCACCAGATCTTACTCCAATAAAGGCAACTTGGGATATTTTGCGGGTCATCCAGTGAATGGTAGTGAGTACGATAGATGATGATGGGGTTTAAAAGGCATATGTTGGGAATTCAGCTTTTTCCATTTAGCATCGCACTTGACAAATTTCTGCATTTATAGTAGAGTTTACTGCAGAGGTAAATTGAAGACTAACCTTGCTCTATGTTTCGTCAAAAACCAAGTTATTAGACTTAGCTATCAAAAATGTCGATACATTTCATTGATATCAATATTATTGTGTCATTTCTAGTTTGTAAAACTATTTTTTATTCTTCATTGTTTTAACAAGCTAATTTTTACATTTAAACCCGATACATATGCCTCTTCTCACAATAGTGACTTAGTTTTAACTACTTTTTCCTTTCTCCTTTTTTTCCCCGATAATAGCAATGCTTATGTTTAATTGCAGTCTCTCTCTCTCTCTCTCACTCTATCTCATTTCTTTTCCTTTTCTGTCAGTAAGTAAATGATAAGAAAAATTAGCAATTTTTTTTTTAATATTTGCACGTGCGCAAAATGAAATGAAATAGGTAAATACCTCATTTTTTTTAATAACAGTTTTTGCTTATATTTCAATTTAAAACAAATATTCAATAATAGTATTAACTAAATTAAGAACTGGAATTGTTTAACTACAAAACATATACGTTATTCCCGCATACTAGAGGGCTGCCGCCCTACAAAGTGTCGCTCAGCGTCCCGCGGAACTGTAATAAGCAGTTCCATTCGGATAGCCTCGAAAATATGAACTCGGAGCTCTCTCGTTCGCTACATACTATATCATTAAATTTAAAACTATGTTGTGATATATATTTGATTTATTTAGTTCATCATGGGACATAAAATCTTACTCTGTTATATATTTAAATTTGAAGAAGCACATATATTTTTCTTTTTTTAAAATGGTCACATGTACTGTACACAGCCTCTGCGGCACCATTTAAAATTGTGGGAATAACCTAATTTTCTCCTGGTATTAGTTTTAGACCAGATGTAAAAAAAAAAAAAAAAAAAAAAATTGGGGGTGAGACTTAAGAAAAAAGAAAGTTGAAAAATAAGGACTACCCTAATTTATATATATATATATATATATGTGTGTGTGTGTGTGTGTGTGTGTGTGTGTGTGTGTGTGTGAAGAGAGAGAGAGAGAGGGTGGTAATCTAGCTTTATGTCGAATAAAAACATTTCTAGCTCTTCCTTGTTTCTTTCTAATAAGATTTACCTTGTATCGCATGAAAACCAAACGCATTATTATTCTAGTTGTCACAAATGTGAAAGTATCACTGACTGATGGCTGAAAGCAGGCCAGTCATTTAGGGGGGTAGGGGGGGTCAATTGCCCCCCCCCCCCCGCCCCCCACTGACTTTGGGAAATCAATGTATTGGCATATAAGTCAGTGGCGTATATAGAATTTTATTTCGGAGGGGGCCCATATAATCAAACTTAGCTCCCCCCCCCCCCCAACTTTCTTTTTTTTTCGCTATTACTGTAAACAGGTAGAAATTTTCAAATTGAATTAAAATATTGTATTTTTGGAAAAGATAGAAAATTACGAAGTTTTAGATTCCCTCCAAAATTTTTTTCAAAATTGAAATTATTTATGCTACCTTTGACGTTGGAGGATCAAAACTCCTCTGGGAAACTTACTGAAACTTTAATTCTAAACACGCAATTTCAGGCTATCTTTAGTGACGTTAAAGGAATTGAGAAGACTCGGGCATCGCTCCTGAAATATTTTGACACCGAAGCACAACTCAGGTTATATTTCTTCATGATAGAATAAAAGAAAAGAAGATGAGTTTTTTTTTTTTTTTGAACTGAAGTCTCATTTAAATTATGGTTGGGAAGTTCAAAGACCCTTCCCTGAAAGATTTTCGATATATAGATTCGCGTTCTCTTTAGAGACGTTAACAGACAAAAAGTGGTTAGGGATCTCCTCCTAAAATTTTCAAAATTGAAACCTTAAGCCATCTTTACTTTAGAGTTTAGACCATCTTTGATAGTAACGTTAGCAAGGACTCTTTCCCGAAATGTTTCGAAATTAATGTTTTAAAAGCATTTTTATTTAGGTTATCTTTAATACCGTCAAGAGAAGAAGCAGGCTTCGGGCGCTGTGCCCCGAAATTTTACGGCATTGAAGCTTCAAGAATGCAACTTTAAGCTCCATTTTTTGAAACTGAAGGTTCAAAATTTTACTTTTAGTAGAGGTGCCCATTACCCCCAAGAGCAAAAATCCAAGAATTCCACGAATATCCCTCTAAAAACGAGAGCCACACGTGAAAGAAAAAGAAAAAAACTTTTAAAAACGCCTCTTAAAAGTAATTCAATAGCGCCACTTCTTGATAGGAACAACTGCTTTTAGGCTTTGTCTGACAACATTTAGGGTAATAAAAGGATTTAGGGACTCTTCCGGAAATTTTTGGGCATAGAGACGAATTCGGGAGCTCTCTCTTTTCTAAAAACACATTTTAGAGCTAACGACTATAGAAAAGTAAGGGGGATATCAACTACCGTTAACTTTTTGAATTTTAAATCTCTAAAATGCCGTTTGATGCAATGTTTAACCCAGGTATTGAAGAAGAAATGGGAAAAGAACTCTTCCGAAAATTTTTGGACATTGAAGTCTTGAAATTGCAATTAAATTACACGTTGTAAAAGTGAAATTTTAAGATATCTTTGGACTCTTTAAGGGGGGTCATGAGCCTTCTTTGAATTCATGCTTGGCGGATATACGGGCCTCGACTTCCTGCCCTAAACCCGCCACTGAGAGGCACTCTATTCTTTAATTTCACCACTGGTAAAGAGATTGAAAATTACGTGCCCCTTCTAGCTCGGCCGGCTTGAACTTCTACCTCTTTTCGATTTTTTTTTTTTTTTTTTTTTTTTGTTCAGCTGAAAACTTGGAAATTATTTGTGAACAAACTAAAACCGAAAATGATTGCAATTTATTTTAAATTTCTTGCTGTGAGGAATACTTACACTTTATTTTAAATTTCTTGCCGGGGAGGAATGATTACACTTTATTCTAAATTAATTGAGTGTAGCATTATTTTAAAGACTCTTATTTCCTCACTAACTGGAAAAAAAGGGGGAATGAGAAGAAAGAGAGAAACGTAATTGTCTGACTAATAATCTACATGTGTTGAATATTTTTCATTTTAAGTTTTCTATTCAAAATGATTAGGATTTTTTCTATGCGTTTTCTGGTTGAAATATCTTCATTTTCCCAAAACACGTTCTTTTTTTCTCTTCAGTAAAGCGCAAGGGCTCCCTGACCCTCTTGGGTTGCACCACTGCCTGGTGCCATCTAACGAATTATTATTAGCAATAATTCTTTATTTATTTATGTATTTCAAGCTAAAAGTATGCAAATGATTTGAGAGAATACTTAAACCGATTAATAATATCTACCTATATTAATAAAAAAAAAAGTCTGGATTTTATTTTCGGCGGGGGGGGGGGGGAGAGGGTTGTATAGGAGGGAAAGAACCTCTGGATCCTCCCTTATATACACCTTTGAAAACAATGTTAATAGAAAGTGGGCTTTTTTCTTAAGGATTTTTTTTTTTTTTTTGAGCAAACACGAACCGAACACCTACTTTTGAAAAATCTTTCTCGATTTCGGGGGGGGGGGCCTCGCCCCCCCACTTAAATACACCCTTGACATAAGTGGGCGTGATTTTTGCCACATTTTACATTGTGTATGCACCAACTGCCACCCCCCCTGAAAAATTTCGAAATGACGTCCCTGGCTGAAAGTTACACTGAATGATCATACTTTTTTTAGAATAACAGTTATTTCAATAATTCAAAATTTGTAGTATAAAAATAGCACATTTCAAATGTAATGCCCTTGATTACAGACATATTTTTCATATCCTACTTATCTCCTGAACGCGTAATCAAAACAAAAATTGACCTTCATTTATATTGATTAGATTCAAAGCCCCTAACAGTAGCAATCTATACAGGCCAATAAAACCTTGACTTTTGTTTTGCGTCACATCTACGACTTAAAACGTTTGAAATTAAGTCAACACTTATTTCCTATCAAACAGCTGATAAATTGCGAAAATTTTGCATCTAGTTAGATAAGATACTCAATATTTACTGTTCCCGAAATTTCAGATTTCATCTCGAAATGGAATATTATGAATGAGAGACATGATAAGGGGAACACTCAGCGGACAGAGATTAGCGAAACTATTACTACTCATTTCAGTTTGCACGGGAGAATACCCTTGGTGCAATAAGAAAACAAATTTCGCTAAGTTCTTTGAACAGTATGATTCAAACCAAACTGGATACATTCCGTCAATGACGAAGTTACCTATTTAGTTCTAGAATGAAATGACCATTAGCGTAGTTCGGAATTCAGAGACAACTTCCCTGTGGGAAGGTAAAGGGCAGTATATCTACAAATTCTATACTCCCCCCCCCCCTCCCTTTTGTTCTGCATGCATCTCATTCTCCGTACTTTAGCTTTATTGCACAAACTTGCTTAATTGTTTTTTTCTGAAACAAATTTCGTTTAGTTCTTTAAACAGTATGATTTAAACAAAACTGGATACATTCCGTCAATGACGAATTTACCTATTTAGTTCTCGAATGAAATGACCATTAGCGTCGCACAGTGGAGTATTTGCATGAAAATCCTGGCCAAAAGTCGAAAATGCAAACTTTACTTATTAGCTTTGACCTTGAACGTTAAAAAAGGTAGATAAACCTGGCGTCATGTGACAGTATTCATTTTACACTGAAATTAACCAGTTAAGCTTACCAGCAGTCGAAACTTAGTACTTTCGGTTTTCGGTTATCTTTGATTGCGTTTGCAAAATTTCACCAAGTGACTCCGTTGCTTTATTTTCGCATTAGAAGTAACTATAGTGGAATAATTTACAATGGAGGGTGTTCGGCAAGGTTTGTACTCTGTTCTTCATCATTTTTTATTTATTTTACGCTTCTAATTTTTGTGTGAATGTGTTGCTTAAACCTCACAAAAAGTAGGGTGAGTTCTGGTAAGTGCGTCCACGGGGTAAGTGCGTCCACTGGGAATTATATGAACACTGTCTTGAAATGGCTTCTGCAACGCATCGACTATGTTAGATAACTGTCTAATGATAATTTCAATAGGTAGAATTCAGGCCTGGATTCAATAGACGAAACACAATCAGGCATAACTTAAATGTCTTCAAAAAAACTCTGAAGTAAAGATTGAGAAGGTTTTGTTTCAGTTTCTCTTGTAGTCATACCAAGCAATTAAAGTCAAGAAATGCAAGTTGTTTCTTTTAAGTAATAGCTACTAATAACATACATGGGGTATTTTGATCAAATACTCTAACTAAAATTTGTTTATATGACGGTACGCACTTTCCCTTTCTTTAAAGTAAGGTGGGGGTAAGTGCGCACCATTATGATGGGGCAAGTGCGTACCACTATCATGAGGCATATGCGTACTATTATGCGGAGCAAGTGCGTACCATTATGATGAGGCAAGTGTGTACCATTACGTGGAAAATACGACTCTCGTAATTCATCTTTAATTTTGCTTATAACTCTTTTATAAACCGATTATAAATCCGACGTCATTTCCATCAAGTATTTATATTAACATTGAATGCGGCATAAGATTTCAATTTTATTCATTACCTCTGAAATATACTGGCTTTTAGATATCAGTTAGTAAATTTTTCGTTGAAAATAGCGATCATGAGCTGTACTTAATTTAAACCAGAATGACAAATGAAGCAATGAAATTAAGTGAAACACTAAATAAGGAACCAACAGATTCAAAAAACGAAGGTGGAGTAATGAATAAATTATATTTAAGAAAATTAAAGAACACCTTGTGAAAAACTATTTGAATGTACAAGAAAAAAAAAGTACAAGTATCACATCATGATCAATTATTCTCTTTTGTGCTCTTTATTTTGTGTTTTTTCTTACTGCTGCTGATTCTAATAAGAAAAATATTTTAAAACCGTATTTATTCAAAAAAAAAAAAAAAAAAAAAAAACGAATTGTTCACACAGGTCACCTAACGATCTACCATACAAATAGAATTAAGGAAAATCACAGGGGTACGCACTTACAACAAAGCTATTGGACGCACATGTCTCATCTTTCATTTAAGAAGGGGTAAGTGCGAACCCTGGCTTAAACACAGACAGATTAATGTATTTAACCAAAATAAACTATGTTGTCTTTGAGTGATTATTACTAAATAAAAACAACTTGCATTTGCTCACTTGGTCTTATTAAAAGGACAGAGGAAGAATCACAGACACAACTCTCTCGATCTTCAAATCACAGTTGTTCGCAAGACGCGTAGAATATCACTGATTGCGTTTCATCCATGCAAGCAAGTT
>JAXGGA010015526.1:0-28942 GCA_038373865.1 Uloborus plumipes
AAAAAATAACAAAGCGCCGAATGAAAATTTGAAGAAAAGTAAAACTTTCTATGCCAATGCGATGTCTTCCAATACTGAGTTAGAATTATCAAACAGATTTAAAAAAAAAAAAAAAAAAACATAAATAAATGCTATAAAATATACCGTGCCTGTGAAATATTAAATCGCGTTTGTTTCCCAGCATTTTCCTGCACCGAGTACAGGCCATGATTTAATCACGTTTTGTTTTGAAGGGGTACATTGACTAGTAAATAAACATAAAAGCAAGATTTCATTTTTAAAAATATCATTCTTAAAATCTGGTAAACACATAACCTCCTTACAAACTAATACATGGCAAGTAAGAGTAAAAACATTTTAACTTATGTATGAAATTATTTTTAAAAGATTGAAAGGACTTTTGTGGTTTTGTGTCAGGCTTTCATTGAGGTTCAAATGAAAAAAAAAAAAGATTGAAATTAATTCCTCAATTCCTCTAAGAAAAAAGCTTTTGAAACCTTTTTACAAGAATAAAAAGATAAAAAAAAAATAATGGTTTATTTCCCGGCGTGTGTTTATTTGCTGATTGGTCCGCCTAATAAGACTCCGTCGATAGAAAAAAGGGAAATTATTCTCGTGAAAGAGGCGGTCCATAAGCTTGGGATAGGAGAAACGAAAGCGTATTTTATATTACATTAATGAAATTTAGTCCCAAATTAGGATAGGAGGAAAACTGTCTGTATGATGGTTGAATGGGAACTATTTCCACTTTCAACGTCAATGCTCATTTCAAACTATTTATAACCAAGAATCATTTGAAATTGCAGTTGCATATATCCAATGGCGGGACGGTGCATTTCTGCCTTATCCCTGGCTTATAGGAGGCAAATTACAGCATATTACTTTGTTATGCTTATTTATATCTTTTATTTACCATTTTCAGCCCATATTTTCGTATTTACATGTGAGTAGGTATCTTAAATTTTAACACAAAACAATAATAATCACGAATTTTGGATATGTTTGCACCGTCTTGAAATTCAATGATGTCCAAATATAATGTTTAACTACTTAAAAATAATAATATAGCAATACTCTCACATGCTGCACTCCAGAGGACATTATCACATGAGCGGACGGACGGAGAAGAGACCTGAGATGAAAACATTGTGATCCATTTTTGCATACCTAATCACAAAAATATACAGGCCCTTGTCACGATTTGGTATCTAGAGTACTATAATAAATGTAGGAAGGGGTGAAGTTTAAGAGGAATGCAATGCATATTTTGTGCCACTGTAATTTTCCCTATGCGACTACTTCAGTCTAGCTCATTCATTTTGAAAATGAACCGCTGTCCACCTAGATGAGCAGGGTGGCCGTAGCTCAGTTCTCTACTGTGCCGTAGCTCAGTTCTCACACTTCAAACCAAGACACTGAACACCAATTCCTATTTGCACCTAGTGGCTCTCTATGGCAGATAAGGTCATTACTAACTGTTATGTTGTAAAAAATACAATGTAGTGATTAAATAACTTTTGAAGAAAATGTATCGAAAATTGTTTGGCAAAATACTCTTAATCTCCGTATGAAATTATTTATTTTTCCAGATATATATTTTATTTATTTATTTTGAGCTATGGTATCGTTAGTTATTCTCATCTGACCGTAGTTACCGTTGTGTCATTTTTAGACTGAATGCTGCTTTGCATGTCCGCCTACTCTTGGTGTAGATCCTCCTCTGATCTTTGGTCTCCGCTCCTCCTGGTGGTTCACATCCTACACACACACGCGACAAATCACACACATGCCCGCCTACACAGACACATGGCACGTATCACAATTCGTGATTGCGAAAAACATAATTCGAATTCAATATGTCAAAATTTATTTTAACTATTTTTTTGGGAGGGGGGGGGGCGAAGGTTTATTTTCTCTTAAATATGTTTGTCCTCAAAGGAGAATAAATAAAAACAATACTTCAGAAAAATCAATTTTTTAGTTTTTTTTAAAGTACATATCATTGGTATGCAACCAGTGTAGATATCCTAAAACTTTCATGGTTGGTCTGGGGTATAGTAATAAGTATTTATGTTCTTCTACCAATTATATGCTTCGCTAAAACTAAAACTTCTTGGTGTGAAATAATTCACACGAAGGGCAACTTATACGCTCAGATATCTACAAGAAGCAGAAAGCGCATACGAAGAGTTAAACGCGACTACAATACCCATAAATAATTTTTCTTCTTAGTGCTTAATCTCCGCTTGCGGGCATAAAAGTAAAGTCTAAGCCATTACGTTTTCAATTCAGCCTAAGTGGCAGTTTCGACTCAGCGTCCCATGCAAGACGTTCAATTAGCTTAATGGTACCCTTTGGAAATAAAAGCGACTGCTACATATATTTCATTTTAATTTGTGGCTTACACAGCATGTCTAAGACCATAATGCGCACATTGTGAAGAATGTACCTTCTATTACGTGTTTAGAATGCGATCTTCTCACTTTCTGATACTCTAGACTTTAGTAAGAAAATAACAGAATGCTTAAATAATCACATAAAGAACGCACTTGCACACGTTGGAGGCTATAAATAATCGAGAATTCCTTTTTCATTTCTTGAGGTATTTTATATTATTAAAATACTTTGTTTTGAAAACATAACTTAACGTTGTGTGATATCAAAATATCCAAAAACTTAGTATTGACTTTGATAATACTTAATACTAACTTCCATAAATATATTATTAAAAAGCCTTTTTTAATGGTACACGATTTTTCAAAGACATATTATACTGTTATATCTTGGACATATATCTGCGTCAATTTATGATATGCCCTGTTTCACTAAAAAGGTTTGCTATAATTGGACGTTGTAAGAGCATAGAGAGTTCTTTAATTCACTACCTAGAGTTCATTTTTTTAATAAAATAATTGCCATCCTAAATGTCCATTTATTTATAACTATATATGTTCAGATAGTGTTAGAAGAACTTAATAAGAAAACACATCACTGATAATAGTTTATGCTATGAACTATTTTTAACGTTTGAATTTCTGTATTAATAATTATAAGGCTTCAAAATCTCTTTGATTACACAAAATTAAACGTCGTATTTTTGTGAATTTCAGAGTCCACTTTTGCATTATTTTTATTTTATTTAAATATATTTAGACAATTCACTTCAGAACTTGACATGTTAGTTAATTTATATGAAAACTCTTACATTTACTCGCAGAGATTGCTTAATAATGAAGAAATCATTCACAGTTTTCGCAGTAAACAAGGCATCACATTGAAGTTTGACTAATCACCGAATCGTAATTACGAAGTTTAGAGACACGAAATTAAAACACGATTTCCATGGCTGCAAAATCGTTAACAAACACGGTTTCTATAGAAATTGCAATCAACGTACTTATTATGCGAACATCTGCTGTGTAGCAATTCTTAAAGAAACGGGGCTATTTAATTTGACGTTACTTTCTAGGGTATATTCAGAGACATTATGAAAGCTCTCTGATGATAGCTAAGATGAACGATTTGCTGGTTTGTTTGACATGAACCGCTAGCTCTGCGAAAACTCCATCATACTGCTTACTCTCAATTAATTGAGTGATTACTAGAAGATAATTGATATCCAGTGTTATTGCTTAAGACAACATTAAGTTCCGATGCGTAATTTCTTCGTGTAACAAAGTCTTTGTTTAAACATTAACAATTAAATCTTATCAGATATTTGTTAGGTAGGTGTTGTTTTTTAACTTAATTTAAGTATATTCCAAAGAAGCTAGTAATAACAATCTTAACTGAAAATGTATGCTTAAATGTTTTATGAATATAATTATTCACTAAAAGTATTGTCATACAATAGTTAGCGTTTTAAAGTGAACTTACTAGGACTTTCATACTACATTAAAATATAAGTCCTGTAGCTAATACTAAAATGTAATAAAAAGCACTGAGAATTAGTTTTAAACATAACAAAAATGTTGAGGATTTTTAAAAGAATGTGCAATGAAATTTTATTTTATCCAATTTTTATAATAGATAACTCACAAAAACATAATATTTTAGGATCTAATCACTAGTATTTACTGAGCTACTATTGATATAATGTGTCTTTTTTTGCTTCATCAAAAAAGTTTTTCTTTTAATGACAGTTGAAAAAAATCTTATTAGATTTTTTTCCCATTTTATATATAGATTTATGTGTGTTTTGTTGAGATTAAGCACTTCTTACTGTAAACTCAAAAATAAAGCAAATACATTCAAAAGTTCTCCATATCAATGGGTTTCCTTTGCACCACTATAATGATTTTCAATATTGAAACTGGAGGGGTCAATGAACTCTTAGTACACTTGACAAATTTTAGCTTAATTCTTATCTATATTACTCTGCTAGCCATCTGAATACCTTAAAAGACTTCTCGTCATTGTTCGGGAAAGTAATCATGAAGAGAAGTTCTTAAATTTTAATTAGGAAATATTTTCACTTTTAATGTTTTGTTTACGATTTTAAGTAAAAAAGTATGGTAATTTAATTCTCAAGCATAGTCATTATATTGATCAAGACTATGATTTGAAAACAGAAGAGAATCTAAAACTAGTTTAACTTTTCTTTTGAATAAAGGTAGATAGAAATTAGGAAATTACGCTTATTTGTTTTTATTTTTATTTTTTTGTTTTTGTTTTTTAATTTAGTGAACATTACTGATTCAGTTATTGCACAACGTTTACAATAATTATTGACCGCTATGTGAAATGTATTATACTTACACTGAAGTGACAAAAGTCATGGGATAGCAATCTGCAAATTTTCAGATGACAGTAGCATCGCATAGAACAGGTATAAATGCGCAGTGCTTTTACAGAGCTTTCATTTCTGTTCAAGTTATTCATGTGAAGAGGTTTTAACGTGATGATGACCGCACGACGTGAATTAACAGACTTTGAACGCGGAATGTTAGTTGGAGCAACTAACATTCGAACAACTAACAAAACGCATGGGTCATGCCATTTCGGAAATCGTTAGAGAATTCAACATTCCCAGATCCACTGTGTCAAGAGTGTGCCGAGAGTATGAAATTTCAGGCATAACATCCCACCATGGACAGCGCAGTGGTCGACCGCCTGCACTTAAAGATCGAGACCGGCGACGTCTGCAAAGAGTCGTAAATTCTAACAGACAAGCAACACTGCGTCAAATCACCGTAGAAATCAATGTGGGACGTACAATGGACGTGTCTGCTAGAACTGTGCGGAGAAATTTGGATTTCTTGGGCTATTGCAGCAGAAGACCGACTCGAGTGCCTTTACTGACAGAATGACATCGCTTGCAGCGACTCTCGTGGGCACGTGAGAATATCGGTTGGTCCCTAGATGAATGGAAAACCGAGGCCTGGTCCGATAAGTCACGATTTCAGCTGGTAAGAGCCGATGGTAGGGTTCGAGTGTGGCGCAGACCCCACGAAGCCATGGACCCAAACTGTCAGCAAGGCACTGTTCAAGCTGGTGGTGGCTCCGTAATGGTGTGGGCTGTTTTTTCATGGCATGGACTTGGTCCTCTAGTGCGACTGGACCGAACATTGACTGGAAATGCTTATGTGCAGCTACTTGGAGATCACTTGCAGCCATTCATGGACTTCATGTACCCAAACAACGATGGGATTTTTATGGATGACAATGCGCCATGTCACACAACTGTTCGCAATTGGTTTGAAGAAAATTCTGGACAATTCCAACGAATGATTTGGCCACCTAGATCGCCCGACATGAATCCCATTGAGCATTTATGGGACACCATCGAGAGGTCTGTTCGTGCCCAAAATCCTGCCCCATCAACGCTTTCACAATTATGGACGTCTATCGAGACAGCATGGCTCAATATTCCTGCAGAAGACTTCCAACGACTTGTTGAGTCCATGCCACGTCGAGTTGTTGCACTTCGCCGGGCAAAAGGAGGGCCGACACGATATTAAGAGGTATCCCATGACTTTTGTCACTTCAGTGTATAGCACAGTGCATTTGTTAATAAGCTTTTAGCTACTCTCAAGTAGTATCGCATTTACTTATAACAAGACTTCTAATCTTTTCTCTCAAAGACAATGGGCTTGCGTCAGCTGAATTTTTTCGTTAAACTAGTCTGTTGTCAAGATATTCGACACAATTGTTCAAGTTATTATAAATAGTCAAGTAATGCAATATTACCCTTTGACTTTTTTAAAGCAATTCGTTTAAGCAGATTATTAGCATTTGTTCAGCGCAAAATTGAATTTAAAAAAAAGGAGAAACATAATGTAGGCTAACCAGGAAACTACCAAAATTAAATTCTAACCGCTAACGTACATTTCGAAATTAGTTTCGATTAGCATGCTTTCCTAATTGCAACCGTATAAGTGTTTTCTCTATTAGAATAATTTATGGATTCATCACGTGTAGATATTAAACCAAGAGAAGATGGACGATGACAGTTCTATCTGTTCTAAGAGCTCTCTGGAGACTCATAACTATATTTCCCCATGTTCCAATATGTCATATTTGAAGCCCACCCATTTGACATTCCTGTGAGGATAATAAGTACTAGGCATGGGAAAGATTTATTAAACCGGCTAAGCTCTGAATATTTTTTGTTACCTGAAAAGATACCTTCGATTATTCTTTTGCTTCGATCAGCGGTTTATTTTTCCATTTTCATTTAATTTCTTTCATGCTAAACTGAAATCAATTTCTATAATATGTTTGATTAAGTGTGTAGTCTCAAATATGACTTTTGGAAAATGTAACGTAAAACTGGCTTTCGTACAACGAATCACTCAAACGTCCATTATTTCTTTGTTAATTCAATGTGCTTCAAGATAACCCAAAAACGAATGTATTGCTAAGTGACTCTAATAAACCTCAGCTAATAGCATTTCAATGACGTTTACTCACAAGTCCTTGTAAAAACTTCCATTTTATATTTTTTGTAGTTAGGATGTCACTAACTGGTTTAATTTAAAATATGCAGTCCAAGTTATTACTTGTTATTCAAAGCTTCGTCGTTTTTCCTATTCGTCAAAAAAGTCGTTTTTTCTGGGAAAAGAATAAGTTATGTATTTCAAACTTGCATTACACCACTAAACTGTCAACTTGGCTGATCTAACAAACTTAGGTGGTAAAGCAATGTCATCTAGCATTTTATGATTTCCAATGAAAAGGAAAATTTTCTAAAATTTTTCAGCTAAATTATTTTTCAGAGAAAAAGGAAATATAACTGTAAAAGCACTTCATAAGAAATGTACTGCAATGATACTGTGGAAGTTTTTTAGCACAAAAAAAGCCACTAAATGCTAATTTTTTAAAGTTAGAAAATATTTTGAAGGGATAATTGTGTCGAAGGGAAAATCACCGACTCCGACTCTTGCAGTTCTAATGTCTTCCACTCCGGGAGTACGACTCCGAGTCCTTTACCATAAAATATTTGTTTGGAGTTTGAATAACATCTGCTGCCTCGTATTTCCTATGTGAATATTAGGGGGAAATCCATAGAGAAACTTTTGATATAAACTAATTTTGAAATCATAAAACATTAGTGCTACAGTAGGGTGATTCAAAAAAAATTTTTTTTTTAATTTCTCTGGTCTTACCCCGCAGTTTTTTTACACTATTCATGAATGTGATGTATGTAAAATTTTAGCTCAATTGAATAATATTTAGAGGTCGCTCAACGCGATCGAATTCTGTTGAAAATTAGCAATTTCGAGAGTTGGAGTATATAGCTTCATTACCCGAAATAATATTATTCTTCATATAAAATGGAATAACTTAAAACGTTAGTTTACTCTACTAAGTAATTAGTCAATAAAATAATAGCTCAAAGTGAGTTGTAAAGATTAAACCCCTCCCCCCCAGCTCCAAAGCTGCATTATCTCTTACCTGAGTTTGGGTAGAAAATGCAGCTGCAAGCTCGGGCTGTGGTTTCTGTTTTCTTTTCGGTTGTTTGAGGTGTATGAGTTTATTTGGCTAAAACACCTAGCATCCACTCTAGACAGGGCCCAGTATAAGTGACAGCAAGCCACTTTGATAGTAGCTGCTACAGTACAAAGTATGGGTCAAAATGGGGAGGATTTGACAACGTCCATAAAACGGTAAATGCAAACTATTCGCTCTGAATTGGCCGTTAACTTACAAAAGTCGTTTAAATCTAGGACTTTGATAGTTCACTGGAACGAAACACTTATGCAAAATACATTGGGAAAATGAAAGATGATCGGCGGGTTTCATACTAGTATTAGTATCAGGACCACAAGCATTGGTGATTTACTTCTGGGTTCCAGTAAGTCACCCAGTCAGTCAGGCATTGGAATTGCTACTACAAATGCTGCTGTACGATAACTAGTTAGATAAATGGAAGCTTACAACCGAAGCCTATTCTAGTCTTGGTCTCTCGGCATTTTAACCGATAAACCAAGAAATAGGTAGAATTGGGGTAGTTGATTGCGTGCAATGTCAAATGCGGTGTTCACGCAATTACGTGGAACCATCCACTGCCATAGGATCTACAATACTGTTTTTTAAGCGGTTTCAGCAATCATATTCAAGAATAAAACATTCTAATTTTAAACCTGGAGTGAGGAACGATGAGGTTGAGGAGTTGGTAGCACATTCAGAGCAATGTGAAACTAGTAATGGAATTTGCTCAAAGTTAACTTCTGATGACCCATGTAAAAGAAGTGTCCAAGGAAGATACTAGAGCTTAGTACGATTTTCTTGAGCAGAGCACCTTCTCTTGGTGTATGTTTTCGTGTCCCAGGAGTGGTTCCTCGTGTCATATCTGTGTTAAAGATTCTTTATGGCTTCAAGTTATGGATATTTCCCAACCAGTTCAAACTTGCAGCTGGACAAACAAAAGGTATTCGTAACATATGAATGTGATTTCTTTCACATTCTTATCGTTAGTGGGAAAGAATATCTAAGAGCTGGTTTCCCAGCAACCCTTTTTGTGCAAGCACTAAGAAACGATTTGGAATATTTTTAGCGTCCTTATTCATGTAAATAAGAAACTCAAAATATATCAGCTGTTTGATCCTGAGCATTCGAATCTTTAAGATAGCTACCAACAAGGCTTTATACTACCAAAGAAACTGAGGATTGTTAACGACAATACGGAGCGTGGCATGGCCCTTATTGAAGCATTTGTTAAGACTATCACTAACGACGAAAAACAAAGACAGTGTCTTCTTCAAGTGGTACAGGAACACAGAAAAGGTTTCAAAGTTGCAAAAAAGTAACCTTAAAAAGTACTGCAAGAATTAATGATCGAATTACTATATATTTAATGTATTTAAATTTGTTTTTTTATATTTTTTCCGTATTTGGTTAGTTTTCATACTTTTCTGCATTTTATTGGTTTTTCAGATATATAGTTCATTTTGTGATTGCACGCTTTTTTTCTTCGGAGATATAAAAAAGCAATAAAGTAACTTTATTATTATTATTATTTACGTTCGCATTTGTGCCACTATCACAAAATTTGAAGTACTCCTAAATGTAAATATAGTTTACTAAAATTTTGGGCGAATAATTCAGTGTATATAAAGGGCCTAAATAAGACGGTAAGACGAATAAAAATACAAAGGCTACTTTTTCTATAGATATCATTTACGATCACGTTTTTGTCAATATCACGAAATTTCAAGGCGTTTGAGTGACCTCTAAATATTAATATATTTTGCCAAAAATTTGCACAAATAATCAGTGTATATAGTGGCACAAAATAAGAGGGTAAGACGCACAAAAATACAAAGGCTACTTTTTTCTATAGATATCATTTACGATCACGTTTTTGTCAATATCACGAAATTTCAAGGCGTTTGAGCGACCTCTAAATGTTAATATATTTTGCCAAAATTTTGCACAAATAATCAGTGTATATAGTGGCACAAAATAAGAGGGTAAGACGCACAAAAATACAAAGTTTATTTTTTTCCATACATTTCTGAATCACCTTAGTGCTACAGGAAATAAATATAAAGAAAACGGCAGGCTTATCGAAACCCATTTATTCGCAAATCATTGGATCTTAATAATATTATACAAATAATTATGACTAACTTATCAAAACGACTATGCAATTATTTAAATTACAGCAAACTATGCAATACACCGCCAAATCGGTTATTCCATCTATGGACCGCAGTATCGTGCTTTCACACGTTCACCACAATTATAAATTTTATATAATCATGGTTTTTGTAATTAAAGGCTGTCAATAGTTGACTTAGAAATTGTAATTAATGCTTATACTTTCTACCATATGGTTAAATGTGCAAGTTTGCAACAACTGAAAACTATATATTTTTTTTCAATGATTATTTTTTTATGTGTCAAATAGCCTATAACTTAAATGACCCTCCACACGCAATGGGAAATCCGAAGGCGTGCCTTGAGGCATACCTCTATGTGTGTATGGATAACTCTGTGGAGGTAGCCCCGCGGAACTCCGGCCTTCAGGCTGGAATTTCTCATTCAATATTTCTTTTGATTTGCCTCTACTGAATTAGCGGTTTGCCTTTTAGTCGATCGTACTGTGTGGATGAGTAGATGATTGGTTCTAGAAAAGGCTAGAATGCACAAATTAAAGGGCCTTGAGGCTAGCCTTTGTATATTCTAACAACGTGTGGAGACTTGAGGTTTGACTCTAGGCACACCTTCAAATTTTACGTTGCGTGTGGACCCCCATTTTGAGATTTGCCTCAAGGCACGCCTTTGGATATTCCGTTGAGTTTGGAGGGCCCTTTTTTTGCTCACATATGTATTTACAGTTATTTGGTCAAATAAATCTATTAATTATATTAATGATTATTTCTAAAAGAAATTGCATCCATAATAAGTACGTTTTAAACAACTAAATTACTTGTGTGCATTTAATTTTGCTTTTCTTTTTAAGCAACAAAAGTTGCCGAACCCTTTTATAAACATACGTCTTTATTTTAGAGATAATAAAGATAAAAAGAGAATGTTTTTTTATTGCAAATCATGAACTTATTTCAGCAAATACTTTAAAATTAAATTAAGTTTATGATAATAGTAAGTAATACTCTTAAAAATACAGCTTAAATCTTATTTGATTCACATGCAGAACATAATTTCCAAACATATTGATAGCATTTACTTGATATTCGCATTCAAATCATTTTAATCATACATTCAAGAACTAAAAGAGGAATCTTTACGATGCATTTTGAAATTTATGTGTCGTACACTTAAAAATTGCATTTTATTAAGCTATTATCGTTCTATGTAAATTCAGAGGATATTGCTTGTAATTGATTCAGGTGCAGGCACTTAACAAAAACTTCGATGATATGAGCTACTGAAGAATTTATTAATGCTCAGGAGTTATTTTACCATTACCAAAATTACTTTAGATATTCCATATCTTCAAAATATTTTCCTGGAAACTTTATACTTGCATATTTTAAACTTAAAGACGTAGAAGAGAATATTAAATGAAGCACGTACGAAGATACCACTCCATCTAAGTTCGCAAATAGTTATTCCTTGCAGTTAATCATTAATTAAATTCACCAAACCAACTAATTAATGCAGAAGTTAAGAGGTTTCATTTTCTATTTCTCAAGCACTCATTTTCGAAATGAAATTGGAAATTCCAGGAAAATTCAGTTGTCCTCTACATCTCAATTCTCAAGTAATGAGAAATAAGGAAGAGCTCTCTACAAATCCAGTGTTTATTTGACATACCCATACATAACGTTGTTATACAGTACCTAAGCACGTTATTAGTTTCTTTATAATCCTCATTTATAGCATTAATCACAACATTAACCATTTTTTAATGGTTCCTTAATATTTTTATTACTATGAATGTAAGTTCAAATATAGAGTTATATTATAGCGGGAAAATAACCACTTACAGTTATAACGCATACGGTGATCTAAAACAAGGGCGTTCAAGCTTTTTTACTGAAAAGCAACATTATAAATATTTGGAGGGAAGCCGTACCAGCAATATAACAATATTTCATTTCTGATGGTTAGTTAGCGTTAACCTCCCCCCCCTCACTATACACACAGGCTCATTTATTTTTGTATTCATTTATTTTTAGAAAGTTCTCATTGGTGATTGTTGAGGTTTTCGGAGCTTAGTTTTCTTAAAGAATGCTTAAAGAGAAATATATTGTCAAATTTAAAACATGATTTTTCAGCTTGTGAACTTCCCACATTCTGAACAAATTTTGTTTGCTGGAAAAATATGTATCTCTGGCCATTTATTGGTCACCACTGATCTAGAGAAACACCAATCACAGCTTTAATGTATAATACTGTGGTTGCATCATAGAACCAAGAAGTAAGATAATATGAAGTGTTATATACTTTTTTGTTCTATTATGCAGCCACTGTATTATAACTAACAAGCATGTAAGCTTTAGAGGGATTTCATACAGGAAATAAGAGTTAGTGTACATGCCAAATGGACACTTTTATTCAGTAACGGTATTTTAAATCTTGGAAAAAGTGTGATAAGTAGAAAGCTAGTCACAATGTCCCTCCCTAGTGCACTACAAGCTCTATGTTTCAAAGATCTTGAAATCTGGCTGGATTATTCCCCTGGTGATTGTTGTCACTTTACAAAATTTAATAACAAGATAATTGGAATGTGTGCCTATACTAGACAGCAACTTAAGTTGACAATGAATGTCACTACGAGCGGAGCCAATAAGAGCTCACAAGCTGTTAGAGATCTCCTCTAATTCGCCAAGTAGGCTGTGACGTTTTATCTAGCTCGTTTTTCATAGGCTAACGTCACACTGACATCACGATGTTTTTGTCAAGAAACCTTGCAGTGTAGTGTAGTGTTGCCGTTAACGAAATTAAAAAAAAAACCGCGCTACACTCCAGAGTAAAATAAAGCATAGGATAGTTATACTTTGAATTATCTTAACTTATACTTCTAACGATCTAACTTTTTCACCAAATTTTCAAAATAATAGTCAACGTTTTGAAGGATAAACCCCGTGTATTCCCCCTATAGTTTATGAACGAAAATGGTTTTCAATCATAGGTAGTAAAACTACTGAACAATACTCTCAGGAAAATTTTGTCCAGACATTTCCGACAAAAGAGTAGAAGAAAAAAATCTATTGAAAGGCCTCCGTGGGTAGGCATTGGTAAGTATTGTTGGGGAGATTTCTAAAGCCAAACAAACGCTCTAATGAACCATGTGAAAGTAGGCGACTGTAACTGGACCGTTGGAAATTTCTCGAACAGATGTGGTAAATTAAATCTTCTCGGACACTTTCCAACAACTGAGCAGTAAAAAGAATAAGTAAACTAAACATATTGTGTCCTATTTGGAGGAAATATGTTACGGACTTTAAAGAGATTTGTGCATAAAGGCATGATAAATTAACTTCAAAATAACATAAAACACGAAAATTACATACTTTCACTTGAATTCCTACTAAGCAAAAAGAAAATAAAAGAAAAAATAAAATAACTGAAATAGTTTTCCAACTCCCTAATCATATTTGAAAAATATTATTGCCAACGACGACATTGTTAATACAAGTTTGTCTGAGTGCATTCATTATAGAGATATATTACCATTGTACAGAGGTATTTAGTGTACGTTTATAAAAACTACAAACTAGAGAGGTATAATAAAATATGAACGCACATAGCAATATGCTAGAAGTAAAGGATTAAAGTATCTAAAATACATCTTTTGTCCCCCAAAAAATGATTGATGAGAAATTCCTTTTTTTTCATGTTTTTCTCTTTTTGCCGTAGTTCTATTTGAGATAAGAAAACGTAGTCTTATCTTTTGCTTTTAATGCCGAAGGGTCTGAAAATATTTGTATAATAAGCTGAAAATGACCTTAATGCGATAGACTAAGTCAAGATCGTTAAGCTTCATGTATTCGCTAAGTCAGAGTAGGTATAACTAAAATTCAAACCTGAGCTTTGTGGAAGAGAGAACAATTATATTTAAAACGAAATAAATCTGTATTTCTTGTCTGATGTGATTTTCTTTCAGGGTAACGTTTTAAAATTTTTACGTAAAATTGTACATCATTTATATATATATATGAAAAATAAATAAATAAATATATATATATATATATATATATATATATATATATATATATATATATATATATATATATATATATATATATATATATATATATATATTATATATATATATATATATATATATATATATATATATATATTATATATATATATATATATATATATATATATATATATATATTTATTTATTTATTTATGTATTTATTTTTTATTATTGTTCTAGTTTTTGAAGCGTGTATGATACTACAGCTCTAAATTGTTATAAGAGCCGTCCACATTAGTTTAAATTATTAGCTCTTACTAATTAATGTTATTTTAAAGATTTGAAAAGGTTTTGAGAAAATATTTAAATTGTAATTTGTGATTTATACAGGATATTGTACAATACATATTAGTAATTTTGCGCATTATATTGTAGTCATCACATTATTACATTTTATCATAATTTTACTTTTTTTTAATATTTTTTTTTTTTTTTATTTATTCAGCACACAAACTCTTTTATCATAGTGTAACGCACAAAATAAAAAAAAAGTACAAATAATGAATATAAGTTCAAAATACCATAATAATAGAAGAACAATATAGTCCTTAGCTTAAACTCTTAAAAATAACAGTGGGAAAAGTAACTGTTTTAGTAAAAAAAAGAAAAAAAGTAACTATTGAAGGGAAGGAGAAGTACACGTTTAATTTGCATGGTATATTTTAAAAGCGTTAGAAGTGTCACCAAACATTCTCATTCAAAACGGTATGGCGCTGTTTACAACATTTATCTTGATTTTCAAGCAGCCAATTGCTGTCACGCTACATGGTATAAATGGTACATCTGTTATCAGTTTAATTAAAATAGGGTTAAGTCAATTAAGAATGTACGTCTGTGTTTTAAAGTATGTTTTCTGAGCCATATTTCTAAACCCTATAAATTTCAACATAAAACTACGATTTATGCTAGCATTTTCTGGCCTTAAAAGAATATAATATAAAATGTTATTTTATTTTCCTCTTTACGCACTTTTTTTTTCATTTTGAAATTATAATACACTAAAATGACTGAATATATCCTGATAATATTTTAAGCATAAAGCGTATGGTTTGGGTGCACTCAATTTAATACAGTACTTACTAATCGTAAGTATAAGTGATATAATATATTTTATCTAACATGTAATTCAAACACATTTGCAACATTAGCAATTCTACCTGAAACTGGGCTGTATTTTGTCAATAGTATTTTAAAAATAGCATTAAAAACGTTCCTTGTGATTCCGAACTTCATTTTAGCTCTTGACTTTCTTTTAAATCTTGATTTTATTTAGATACGTTTCATAGGTTTGATGATTCGTATTATCTCACCTTAATACAGTCGTGATATTGTCGCCAACAGAAATATTTTGTTCTGTCGTGTAGAAATTGTTATTTTAATTCAAAGGCAGATCGCATTATCTTTGTCACGTTTCCAGAACTAATCAATTTTTGTTCGGCTATTTAGTTTAAAAGACATCAGTATTACATTCTAACTATCTCAGCAAATGTATTGTTAACGATCATTTTTAGTGTTTAAGACTGTAACTTATTTAGTTCAACAGTTTTACTGAGAAGAGTATATAACTTCTACTTTCTAAGATGGAATTTAGAGTAAAGACTCTTAAAACGTATGCTTTGGATTCGCTGATTTTAATACAGTATTTATAAACTGTAAGCATAAGTGATACAATATATTTTATGGGATATGTAATTCAAACACATTTGCAACATTTAAAATTCTACCTCAAACTGGGTAGTATTTTGTCAATAATATTTTAACATATTGGTTCCAGTTGATATTTCGTTTTTCTGGCAAAAATCTTTTAGAAAAATGTATAACATTTTTCACAAAATGTTTTAGTTTTAGTTGCATACAACAGTTTCTTTCGTTTCTGACCCCAAATAATTGTGCAATATTTGTGAAAAAATGACGTTAACAATTTTTTTTATGTAAATAGGTTTATGCTGTAACAAAAGGTGGTAATGTAATGTCCATAAACTCTTTCTTCACACATTTTCAGAGGATCCTCCGGAGTTTAGAGACGTTTTCTCTGACCACTTACTTCGTCCTGGATCCAAAACATCACTTCGATGTCTAGTCACTGGAAACCCACTTCCTCAAGTGTCATGGCGGCTCTACAGCAGACCTGTCGTGGAAGGACTGGGTGTCAGAATAGGCGACTTTGTTGACTCACAAGGGCTGCTCATGAGTTTCATAAATATATCATCCGTGACACCAGAGCATGGTGGATTATACTCGTGCCATGCGCGCAATGAGATCGGAGCTATCAGTCATTCAGCAAGGCTGTCAGTGTTTGGTCCTCCTTACATTCACCCTATGGATAACATTACTGTGGTGACTGGAGATGAAGTTAATGTTGACTGCGCGGTTTCCGGTCACCCAATCAGGAGTGTCCGATGGAAAAAAGGTATTTAATTTTTAATTTTGTTAAGTATTTGTAAATTAGTATTTTCTCATCTTTGTTGATATTATTTTTACGACAAATGCATTTTCACAACGTTTTGAAATTTTCTTACATGCATCACCGACCCGTTAGTCTAAGAGCTTAAACAATAAATTCATATATATTTGATATTTGTTTTTTCCTCGTCATAAATGAAAATATTATAGACATTATGTTGTCAAAATTAAATACATACTAATTTAGTCAGTATAAGTGCTTTAAAAAAAGTGTTTTGTTGCGAAGGATATTTAACAGCTTAAGTCATACAATGTATTTCCATCTTTTAATTTTTATTATTTTATTGCAGTAAAGTCTGAAAATCCTATAAGTCAGAGTTTCAATTAGAATATTTTTATTATATTTCAGCAACAAATGTACCGGACCAAAATATTGCAAAAATAGTTGTGAGTATCTTTGGAAGTAATACGAAGTGTAAAATATCTATGATATGAAATCTTTGAATAAGAAAATTGTGCTATGGGTGCTTTATTTTTAACACTCTATTTTAAAAGGATTTCTTTACAACATTAAATACTACAAATACCAAAGAACATATGCACAAAAACTGATAATTGCTTTAAAAGCGAATTTTGCACACAGTACGAAATTAGTTTTTTTTTTTTTTTTGGCCAATATCAACAAAAATAATAGATCTTCAGGTGACCAATTATGTTACTTAAGTAACGCTTTAATAAAAAAAAGTATTACGAAAATGCAGTGTATGTTTGAAAAATTTTGAATACACAAATCATCATGTGCAAATGAATCTTTTTTCAAACTTTAACTCTTTACAGTCATTCACTTGACTGTAAACACATGCTTTTTAAAGATTTCTAATAATGCCTACAATATTATTAAAGGAGTAAAAGGCAAATACTTTCTAAATGAACAAATGTGTTTGCCCCTTGAGAGAACTCGTTTAAATATTACAAAGAAAGGAATGTGCTATGTAAGAAAACACTAATGATATGTGTTATAGTTTTCACCATTAACCACATCATCAACATATGTATCTGCTCATCCATACGTAAAACAGATCCAGGAGTAATAATTTAAATATGCTTTCATATAAAATATTTTTGTGAAAACCTTCTCTCCGTAACAGAATGATCCTCTATGAGTCACTAATATGTAATTGAAACTGCAGATCATATTTACATATTTTAATAACTTCAGTATTATTAAAATATCTAAAATAAAATGAGCATTTTTGCTTCTTAAAATTATATTATTTTCAATTAAATTACTTATTTTTTTCTTTATGTTTGATACAACATCTAGGGTTTAAAAAGAAAAATAACTGCGGAATGTATATTTACAAAAACCACATTATTGTGGCATAGGATTGTGACTGTTAGTCACTTCACTGTCTTGAACTTAATATCAAGTTCTGAATTGATTCAACTTCAAATGACCCTTACCGTAATTTAAGTGAATTGTAACATAAATTATACAACGTTATTTGGAAAAAAAATAGGAAGAATAATTTTAAAAAGTTTAAAAAGTGACACCGTATATCTTATTGAAATATCACCTTGCGATTCTTTTTTATTTATAACCAGCAGGAATGATATTATGTTCTTCATGTTCAAGAATAGGGGAAAGAAATAAAATTGAAAAGCACAAGCACACATACAGATTTGATGGTTTTCCTTGATGCAGTGTCAATATTTTCGAAAAGAGAATTTCAAAGAACTTAAAGATGGGCGTCCTACTTTTTGTTTTTACAAAATTTGTAAAAACAAAAAGTAGTGAAATATACATTTAATGTATATTTCACAGTTTTTATTATTTTTCCTTGAACCAATATCACATATGCTATGATATTTAATTTTTCATGTTTAAAACACATATTTTCAATGTTTTTTTTTAAAGATAAGCCTATATAATATTTTTACAGAGCATAAGCTCTTTTTCATGAAGCAGTTCCTGCAACAATTTTGTTTCTTTTTTGCTTGAGAGAAATCTAATTTAAGATAATATGACTCTTACTCATCCAAAAAACCAAGCACGGTGTACCACAAGTGCAGTATAACAGGATTTGAGAATTTAAAATCTGAACAAATCGCATCCTTCACGGCAACTTTAGATTTCAGTTAGGCTCCCTGCAGCAAAAGAGAAAAAATCCATAAACGTAGAGTATAATATTTGAGAAATATATATTCTCGTTTCCGTATTTCCAAAGATTCGATCATTCAATGCCACCACAATTTTAAGTGCACAACTTTTAAAGGTAGACTAAAAATAGTACCTCATAAAATATGGAGGAAGCTGGATTTGATTTTTGGTCTCCTTTTTATCTTTTCGTGAATATTATATATTGATTTTTTGATAACCCATTTAATGGACGGAGAAAGAAAGAAAAATCTACCATTATATCGTCATTTGCGTTACATTAATATATTTTTTTATTTTTTATTTTTATAACATGTCATTAAGATAACGTTCAGAGAATATCAGATTCATATATCGATTAATTCACGTCATTACAGCATACTTACACCTCACGTAACGGTGGTAAATGTTTGTATGCATCACCCTACATGTATTTTTTTTCCTGTCATTTTTGGCTAACACCGTTTTTTTTTCCAAGCAGGTGCAGATTTAATTTATGTTGCCAAAAAAAAAAAAATATGAAATATCTTTTACTTATCTCTTGTTATATTCGCTCTTATAAAGTAAAAGCAATTGATTCGCTGAAAGTTTTATGCATAAAAACATGCCATGATCTTTTACTTAGAGTAAGTTCCATTTACGAAAATTTTTAGTTTTTTCTGCCCGCACCGAGTTATTTAAATTTTAGAAAACATTAATGTATGCAAGCATTTAATATGATTCAATTTGTTTTAAGATCATTATAAACTATAGGGGAACTTTTAAAACAATAATGATAAAATATGTGAACTTCTTGATTCGGAAAATTTAACACCGATTATATCAGATTTTTCCAAATGCATACACTACAGAAAATAAACTGTTGATTTTACAATATAATACCTGAAGCAGATGTTTTGCAATAATAAACTAAAATAAGCAATTTTACGGCTATTACCATACAATTAGCTGTATTTTCTGTAAAAAAAATAGTATAATACTGGCAGTTGAAGTTCCAGTTTAAAACTGTAAAATGCGCAGTAATAAACTGTGAAATTAGTAATTTAAGTTTATTACTGCAAAATTAGCAATGTACAGTTTATTACTGTTAAACGCTTTTCTGCTTACAGACACGATAACGACGAAAATAAAACTGTAATACTGTTATTAATTTACGAAAAAAAAAATAAATATGCTAGCATGCTTAGTTATACATGAAATAATTTACAGCGTAAAGAAGAGAAAGTTCGTTCGGGAAGAGTGGCGTAAGGACTCGTCACCTCAAGTGAAGCAGCCATCGTTCAGACCACTTGGCCTCTGAGGCCTCTGAATCGCAAATGTCGCACATCGGAATCTACTCACATACCAGTTGCCAATTCGTAGAAATATTAGACTGTTTCTTATTAATTACATGCCTCACGTGATTAAAAAAATACGAATCTACAGCACCTTCAATTGAGGTAAAATCTATAGATCCTTTCATGAGTCCATTTATTTTTGGTGTAGGCTCGGTACAGAAGAAAAAAATACACATACAGTACAGCGATACAATAATCTAGTCGAACTTTAATCACGACCTTATTTATGTTGGAGTTTTATAATAAAATATCATTCATGCTTTGCAAAATAAGTGTTGAATGAATGAAGGAATGAATTGAATGAATTGATTTTGGGCTTTCCCGTAAGATTGCGAGCACCGTGCCACAGGTCTATTATATTATCTTCGATAGGACCCTTAATAGAGCCTAATAGCCTAAACGAACTTTAGCAGTTGTCTCACAGAAATGTTTGACAATTCTCAAGGATCCAAACAGTGGTACATAAAATATTCCAGTCTATAATCATAATAAAAATCAGTCACAAAGTATTAAATGTATAACTGTTTTACAGATTTAAAAGTTCTGAAACTACTCTGAAATTTAGCTTCAAACTAATAACAAACTCATTTAAAAAATCAATATATCATTTCATTTTATTACTCTAATAGTTCGCAGGACTTTCCTTTTCTCTGGCTTGTATCAAACCAATAAAGTTTTTTTTTTACATTGAAGTTTCTTTTATCTTAAAAAGTAAAATAAAAATGACATAAAATCCTAAAAATCCAAGATCCCTTCGGAGGATTCGGACATTGCGTGTCAAGACAGGTTATTGAAAAAAAATATGACAAAAGAAGAAATATGCTATTGATTTTTCTTCCGCTTCTGATATCAAAACTTCTTTCCCGTAAAGTGATAAAGCAAGTTAGTTACTTTTTTGGCTCACTTGGTTGGAATGACAGAAATAGAGCTTCGAGTCCAAGTTTCTTTCTTGTTAAATTTTTACTTTTTTTCTTACACTTACTTTAAAGATGATTAAACTAGTGGGCTTTTATATTACCTATTCTTCACAAGTTAGAAACGTGTCTTTTTTTACATTATTTAATGTTTTAGCAACTGTTTGAATAAAATTTGAATATTACGTTAAGGGAATTATTTAATAATTTAAATATTTATTAATTTATTAAAGCTTTTTTTTCATCCTGTAAAAACATGAAAATACTCAAAAGAATCTATTCATAATAAGCAAGTTTCAAGCATTTCAAGCGTGTTAAGTTTGTGACATCAATTAAAAAAAAAATCCGTACTTAATTCATCTGATTATGATTTTTCAAATGTTGCTGTACAACTAAATAAAAGGTGTCTTCAAATAGCTTGCTAAGTTATAAAACTTATATTTTTCAAGTCTACTTTTAGTTTCCTTGAAAAACTCTTATTTTTTTTAATTGAAGGGAGAAACATACACCATAGGCTAGTCTTTGGGTTTGGATTATAGGGCCAGGATTTTTTTTCAGAAACATTTGATTGCAAATTAATTTTGTTTTGAATTTTAATATGTGATAAATTTTTAAATTTCAGAGGCTAATAAGGCAAACTACTTGATCGAATTTTCATGAGCTGTAATAATAGTATTTTGGTTATTACTATTTTAACTCCAAAAGTGTTATAATAAAGTTACAAAAGTTGCCTGGATTATTTATTAAATTCCAAAGTGATTTTCATTTTTCGACTTTAGACCTAAAAAGATACTAGAAAAAGTATTGGTACTAAGCTTTAGATATTTAATGCAAATGTAAACATATTTGATTATTACTTAATACTGGTCTCATTACGACATTTTTACAAACAATAATCCATGTTCGTTCACACGTTCAATAGTTATAACTCTTAGGATAATTTTGCATTAGTAGTTGCTCGTTCTTTAATATATTTTCTGTTTTATTGAGAGTAAGCAGTTAATGGGTTAATGATTTCACGAGCTTTTGCATTTTGAACTTTTGCTATGTAATATAAGAAATTAGAACTAAAAAAATTATAAAAACTTATGATCCCTCTACTTCTGTATAAAGTCATTCTCTCAGGAGTTTTGGAACAAATTCTCCTACACGTTCATTGGAACATTAATTTGTTTTCATTTTTTCAATATATTTTACTCTTTGTTGACTTATACACAGGTACGTATAACTATTTTATTTATTTCGTTCTTTGTTTTTTCGTTCGAAATTGGCACAACTATTCATTCTAATTGTTCGAAATTGGCACAACAAGCTCCTCCTCCTTCTCAAAAAAAAAAAAAAAAAAAACTCAAGCGTTTTTTGACGAAGTTGAGTTAGCAATGCCAAATTAATCTTAACGTCAAACTGTTTTCTTTTTTTATTCAAAACGCCACTATATCGTTTTAAGGCCCATTGTAAAGCTTAAAAATAACTTGTTAATTTTTAGCTCTTTAAACAATTACTTTCTTTTTTTGTTTTGGTTAGTCTGCATAATAGTTTCTTTTGAAGAAGCATTACAAAATGTTTCGAAAATCACAACGAAAATTTGGCTGGTAATTGTTGCAAACCAACATACTTAATAACAGGTTTTTCAGTCAGAAGCACGCATATCTTATTCGAATCACTGAATTTAAAATGCTTGAAGAAAACAAAACTAGCATTTATAAGAATACTGTTTTAGTACTCTTAACATTATAGAAAAGTACGGAAAATATAATATTCCTTGTGTAACTTTCTACTTTTGTATTGCCCCAAAACGTAAGCATACGATTCTGACAGAACTTAATGAAACGGTTTTTTTTTTTTTTACATTTAGATCAAACAACTTGAAACATAATCATTGAAGGCTAGAAATAAAATTCAAAAATAATAACTGATGTCATTTTTTTCCGCAAATAGTGTTTGTAAGGTTTTCAATTTTATATTTATTTATTTCAATTTTTAATTTATTTATCTATTAATTTATGCTTCAATTTACAAATAAGTTATTTATTTATTTTGTGCTTTCATTATCGTTTTTTGTCGGAAAATGTATTTATTTGTTTTCTGAAACATAAGTTTCTTAGCCCTTTTATCAGTCACTCTTGGTAAGCATTAAAATGTGATTTTCAACTAAGTGATTTATAAAATTTTCTACGTTAAGAATTTCAATAACTAGATAAGAATTTAAACTAGCTAAAATAGAACAAAAAATTACGTTGGCGAAAAATGAGCGGCGTAACATAAATTTTTTCTCTCCTTTGACCCAGTTTGTTCCCCCGGATTCCATGCTTTATTTTCTACCAGCAAACCTTAGAAATTGAAATTAATGGGATAACGACCTTAGAAATATCTGTTAAGTCCAATGTCACAGTCAACGAGTCGTCGTTAAAAGCTTATTACTAAACATATTGAAAAAGAACTAAGTTTTCACTCCTCTCTGACTTTTATTATTTATCCAAGAGACATAAACATTTCTATCTATCAAGAAGTTTTTTCGTCTCTCAGCCCCATTTGAAAAAAGATGAAATTGATCTGGCAATAAGCCAGCTGTCGGCAATAAATGTGAGAGCCTGAGAAAACACTTCTTTCTTAAAACACCCCCAAGTGTTAGCCGCATAAAACATTTGTTTTGCGTAAAGAATTGAAAGTTCTTTCTTTTTTGCTTCAGATTCTAGACAAATTACTTTGGATTTTTTAAATCGGGAGTTGTCCTGGTCTTTGCATTTATTACCGGTTCCCGTCGGCAGATCGTGAAACAGCCATTTTTTATTTCTGTGAATAGGTATACAACAGTAAGGTTTGATCATATTTTTGCATCCGAAGTATCTTCTCAGTCCTGGTTCTATTTTTCTAGAACCCCTTACCTCACACACGCGGAGGATGTAGGCGTATCTTGGGAATAATTGTTCAAAAGTCCCTAAAACAAGAATAAAACCAGATATGTTTCTATCAGTTCTCGTTATCAAATAATGTAAATTTTGAAACTATTGTTTATATACAATTGTGCATTCGCAAGATTTAACACTACGTTTGAAACATTCTTTAATAAATTTTATCTTATCTTTTCCTGTCTTTTACTTAACTTGGTGGTGCGTATGCCGTGTAAGAGGGTTTTGTACAAATGTACGTAATTTACAAATTATAATTTCAATGTTCATGAGCCACTAGAGGGATACTGCAGACACGTATTTCGGCGTTACAGGGAAAGCATTTATCAATGCAAAAAAATGGGAGCTTATGGATGCACAGACATCCGACAAAAGCAATTTAGTTTTATCTTTGATTAATTTATCGATGTTTGCTAGTGTTACGAAGATAAAGTCGATAATGTATAAATACTAATTTTAAATTTCAATGTGGAGTATGACTGGAAACTTTTGCTCTCTCAGTCAAGCTAATTTATGAGATAAATGAATATGCACAATCTTGGGCCGAACTGATTAATACTGTTGAGCAGCTGTGTATACTAAATAAATTAAATGGGTGTTATTTTTATACCAGAATATATTACAATTTTTTAGGACTAAGCTGTTTTAAATACTATTATTATTTTTGTTACATCAAGTTTGATCACCAAAAAAATGCTTATAAAACTAGGTTTGGTAAAGTAGACACTATATTATATTCATGTTACAATATTTTGCATAATGCGCCCAATAATGAGGAGGTAGTATATATTCCCCCAAAAAAACATAGATGTAAAAAAGGAGCCAATGTCGGTAAAAACAACGTTTGGGCAGATAACGCATATAAGTTCAATCGCACTTAGTTAATCCCCATATCGTCACCTCAAAGTAATAGTAAGACATTTTATTCTATAAATAAAAGTAAGATATCCTACTGTTGCACTAGTGCGATGATATGTCCTAAAACAAAGCGGCTAAAAGTTTCCACGAACTTCCTCCATAGAGTACTTCTTCTTATCCAACATTCAACCAACAATTAGTACCAAACCATTTCAAGCGAATGACATGCATTAGTTAAACCGTTAATTATAGAACTTAATTGAAGTAACAGACAGAAATACAGCACCCCACTCCATCAACTGTTAATAGTATAGTCCCACCATGACTAAGCAAAACAGTATGTCTCTTTCACGTACTAACGCTATTAATAGTTTTTTCTTATCTTTTCTTTATTGCTTTGTTTAAGAGCACCTATAATTTTGTATGAAAAAAGGAAGAGACTCATGGATATTTTTTCCTATACGAATTATTTTGTGGAATCAGGCCGAAACAAAATTGGGTTAAATAAAAATGCCGAATATTGCATTCGAAACTTTCAAGAAATGCTTTGAAAGTTGGTTAAATACGACTCAAGGAAAATATAGCTTACATTAGCATAAATTCATTCCAAACGGAGAGCTTCGCACAGAGCCAATAATTCACTTTAACTAAAATATTTATTATGAACTTTTTCATAAATAAATAAAAGTGAGAAATATGAATAACAAATGAAAATAAAAGAACTTCATGTAATAAAAATAATGGAATATAAATAGAAAAAATACACTAATATAAACATTAATAAAGAAATATCTTATGAAAACAAAATTCTTCTGTACATCCTCCAACTTTGCTTTATGTTTTAATGCTTTTAGTTATTTTAAAAACTGCTTTTTTTCTACTGTCATTTATATTTAATTTCTTGTTTAAAAGTCGATTTAACGCATGTTAATGATGGTAAATATTTTATAATGCATATTGAACTCTAGAAAAATTCCCAAGCGAAAAAAATAATCATTCTAAATGCTGCATAAAATGAAATAACAGTATGTATTCCGCTATTTCATTTAACTCTACGTATAAAGTCCAAAATTGTATTAGAAACATCACATGTAATACTATGGTTTTTCTAATGCAGTTATGGAGTTAAAGTAACTGCAAAAAATTAGAAACATATTTAACTATATTATACTAATTTTGTTTTTTCAGATAACACTTTAATTGCTGGTGGTCAGCGTCTGGGCCAGAGAAAAGGTTTGCTTTCCATTGTCCAAGTAGCCAAGGGGGATCAAGGATGGTACCACTGTGAAGCACTTGGAAATCAAGGAGAAAAATCCGTCGGATCCATATTTATTAAAGTCGTAGGTAAGCAAGCACTACATATTACCTTATTATTATACACTGTAAAAATGAATGTTGTTTTTACAGTAATAAACTAAAATGGCGAACTTTAGAGTACTAAACAGGAAAAGTGCTTATTTTACAGTAATAAACTGTAAAATTGCTAATTTCGCAGTTTAATACCCTGCGTTTTAAACTGGAACTTTTGATGTCAGTGTTATACTGTTGCTTTTACAGTATAATACAGCTAAATTTTACGTCAATAATCTGCAAAATTACTTACTTTACAGTATTGAAGTGTCAAATTGTTAGTTTTAAAGTTTATTACTGTGAATTTTACAAATTTAAATTGGAACCTCAGCTGCCAGAATTATACTGTAAAAACAACAGTTCGTTTTTTGCAGTGTATACATTCAGAAATGAAGGCATTAATTTAATCCTTAAGTAGCAACGAAGAACGTTTGCAAGTTCCTCTAGTTTTTTTTTTTCTTTTTTTCTGTTTTTTTTCCTATGACTGAATCAACTACATAAGTAGCAACTTGGGGAAAATATTCCTGGATATGTCTCCCTGCAAACTTTAAAATTATTTTACCCACACACATTCACTTTTCCCAGTATTTCCCTACTTTCTCATTTATTCTGTGTGTTGTACACACCTACCTTTGAACCATGGTAATGAAGAAATCAAAATCTAACTATAAACGTATTTCCTCAACTTCTAATGGATATGTTTATTTTATAAATAACACACTTAAAAAGCAAATCAAAGTGCCAGCACTTTTATTTTTTCCTTTACTAAAATCTAAAAATAATATAGCAAGTCCTAGTTATAAAAGAGAGAAAATTGTAAAACCATACACCACTCAATAGTTTTCATGGTGATCGTAACTTTAAAACTATATTATGCATGCTCAAAAAATCAGAAGTTATATTTTTAGTTAGCATTCATGAACTCAAAGAATTTCATTAACTTTCACAGCCTTCAAATATTTAAACTTAATTGATTTTATGCATGACTTCCCATTAATCTTAAACCCAGATGCAAACACAGAAGAATTTACCTCATTCTTCAACTTTATTCTTCCAAGTATAATTAGTTACCCCAAGAAACTGAAAATTCCTGAATATTTAACAGCTACCTACAAAAAAACGTTAAATTTGCAAAGGAGTTTCTAAATAAGAGCCAGAACCGTAGCTTGCATCTTGAATGCACTAAAATGGGTTTTCAGCTAAGAGAAGAATGTTTTCAATTTGAACTGTTGCACATATTAAATTCCTGAGTTTCATACGCAAGACGAGAAAAGCAAATTATACAAATTTAATTTTTTCACCCTAAGATTCAATTTTCTTACGTCGCTTTTAAAACAACTCGTAATAAAATAATAATACACGAATTTTTAACTAGTTTATAGAGGTCTTAAAAACATGGTGTGAAGAACAGTGATGTATCGCAACACGTTATACAGGTTTAATATTCACTAGTTTCTAAGAGCACACTGTTAAAATTTATCCTGAAATTTTACGGTAAAAGTTACTGGCATCCATATTGCCAGTAATTTTCACCGTAAAATCAAATTTTACTGTAAAATCGTACGGTAGAAAAAAGTCAAAGTTTAAAAAAAAGGCAAGATGAAAGCAACTAGGAACGAACCCGAGACGCGGTTATCACACTTAGTTTCCCTTTCCATTGTACCGAATAGACCACACATGACGAAGAGAAATTGAGTATTAGGTGTTTCGCTCAGTAAGTCACGTGGTTTAAAATTGGCGCTTTAATTTTTCTGGTACAATTTACTGTAAATATTTTCTGACTGCAAATACAACATTTTACAGTAATATTTACCATAAAAGTTTCCTGAATTTTTAACAGTGCAGCAGCTACTGACTCTGTGCTACTATTTATATTCACTTTTTTTTTTCTTACGTTAATGAACAAAAGTTCCAGAATGGCATGAAAAACATGCGTAGAACACTTAAAGTCAAAATATATATTCATTCAACTTCGGCAAAGTGCTCAAAAGTAGTCTAAATATACTTGGAAAATGGTATAGCACTTTTTACATTTTGCTTTTTTATTTTTTTTTTAAAGTAGCGTACCCTACATAATTGTCATGCAATATTATTCGTATTTTTCTATCAAAAAACCTTTCTTGAAAATTTTTAAGAAAGAAAAATCTTTTTTTTTCTTTAAAACTTATAAATTAGCTCTAATGTGGGTCAACAAAATTCACAGATGGATAAATTATTATGCTAACGTAATAAGCTTTAAAATGAAGTTTTTAAGAGTTGTTTTTAAAAAAGAGTTTCATAAAACGTTCGTAGGAATAATACGAATTAGATGACAACCTAAAATATGATTTACAACTAAAGCATAAATATCGCTATACCTTCTTTCATTTTTTTCATTAAGAAGTTTCTTTCTTTGAGACTTTCTAATGATTTCTAAACATTTATGAAAATAGAAGACAGACCAAAAGCTTTTATAGCTTAACTTACACGCATCAACCGGTTTTCAATACATTAAACAGATTTTTTTTCTATTATAATCCTGTTTCCTCCCTATGGTGTTCTTTTCATGCATATTTTTTGTTGTTTTTTGTTGAAATATTCATTGAATGCATACACTTTGACCTCTCCATCTCTTTGAAAACTTTAAAATGACGGTCATGTCTTCAAATACCGCATTTATGTTGCACTTAAAATGGGATATACGAATAAAAAAAATAAAGAAAACATAAAATGTAAATTTCAGAAACAACTGAATAAAAAATATCTGCATTAAAAATGCAATGTTTTACAATAGTCTGGCTATTTAACAAGAAAATGACTAGTTTTGTACGGAATCTTACTACAAGAATGGCATTTTTCTTCTGCTTGAGGGAAAACGTACTTTTTGCGAGGTCACAGTGACCTTCGAGAAC
>JAXGGA010015527.1:0-28941 GCA_038373865.1 Uloborus plumipes
CTGCCATTTGCCTTGGTCTTTATGTCCATGGCAAAAAAAAAACACGCAACCACAATAAAGTTACAATATCTAATGCGGTCCTTCATGCTGGTACAGTGGATGGCGGTAAATTGAATCAATGATTAATTGAATCAACCACTTTGATGAATCAAATCGTGAAAAACAGAACAATATCCAGCTCTAATGACTTAACCGCTTTACTGATTCATCCGCTTTATTGAATCAATTGTTAAGAACAAATGATTCATATAAGCAGCGACCGCTGCATATGAAGATAACATAAGAGCCCAATGTTACGCACGTAAAATATTAAGAGTCCAGATTTTAGTCCTTATGTTTTTGTAGTTCTGTGTCCTGATCCCCCCCCCCCCCCCGAAACTTCCAAAACAAAATTTCGAATATAAACTGGTCACTAATAAAGGCCGATTTTAAACAATGCTACATTTTGCTAATGCATAAGAATTATAGATTTTTAAGTACATAATTTTATGCTAGAAATTGTAAATTTTTCGAGTTAAAATCAACCCTTTCAGGATAAAATGAAACTGGTTTTCCCCCAAAATTTCCGAGTTTTTTCCAACCATTCCCATCTGTAGTCTTTGAGTATTCAATAAAGAGCAATATCAAATAAATGTAAAACAACAGAAGAGTTACGAAATTCGTAAAGTCATAAATCTATATTGACTTTTATGAAACTTTCTTGAAAACCAGGCGTAAAGATGAAAGCATTAAATGAAAGCACAAACCAATAATCCGCTGAAAACGATACAAAGAAACAATAAAATACGGCGCACCTCGGTCGAGTTTTCTTCCAGTAAAAAACCACGCCTGCTTCAAATTAGTTTTGTACCTCGCGGAATACATATATATTGCTGTATCCAATCAGGAAACAATACTTATAGAAGTCAATCCGTCAAAACAGGATGTTTTTCCTTGACAGCTTCAATAACCGCAAAAAATCAATAGCATTGATTGCGCTATATGCTTTGTCATTTTTAGTGGTTCCAATGTTGCTTTCTTTTGATATCCTTGCAGGAAAAGCAATCAAAAATGGTCTCACGTATTTGTGGTTCCTTGTATTTATGACATGTTTTTTTTCTCTTTCTTCTTTTTGATAAATAAACAGAAATGATTCAGAAATTGAAATCTAAGGAATAAACGCCAGAGAAATGACATGAAAGTTTTTGGTGTGGTATGACATCGTCAGTAGGGAAGGATTCTACGTAGTGGACATACGGTCAATTCCATTTTCATAAAAAGCATGAATTACTGCACAAAACAGCTTGAAAGACTAAAATTATGTTAGATCTTTGTTTCGTTGCATGAATTTTTTGAAGAACATGAACTCTATTATAAGAAAATACAGTTACATTTTGAATATTTCCTGAAACAGAATTTGGGCCATTCTCTGAAAAAGCCGCCATCTTGTCCAACACGTGACACTCATGTATTTCATTAAAAAAGTAGTGATTTTAAATTGTAATGGGCGAAATTTTGTTGGTTAAGTGATCAAAAAACCGTTTGCGGGATTTCATCAGCAAAACAATTTGTTCATTATCTTTTAAAATTACTACTTTTTAATTAAATATATGAGCGCCTCGTTCGGGACAAAATAACGATATTTTAGTGGAATAGCCCATTTGTAGGAGGGTTTTTGATTTCGTAACGGACGTATCCAACGAGATACGTCCGTTACGGTGGAAATAATATTATTTACTTCTGGAAGTTTTCAAAATTTAACTGCATTATACAGACGTAAAGACCATGTTCTTCAGAAAGTTTGTGAATTAAAACTAGGAGTTAACACATTTCTAGTCTTTGTAAGCTGTTTTATAAGAAACTAATTCGTTCGTAATCGCGGAGTTGTTCGTATGTGAATTTAAAAAGTATGTCATGAAAATATAGCGATTATAAGCTTTGCTTTCTCCGGCTTAATGTTGGATATACTTAAAAATAATATCAATCATTTAATAATTTGTAAGTAGTGTAAATAAGCATTCAGTTACTTTCGAAACTGTACGCTTATTTACACTACTTACAAATAGGGCGTTGCAATTGCTAGGATATTCATCAATTCAGCAAATGTTGTAAAAACACCTTAAACACGACGGTAAACGCATTTATTGCCAAGTATGACACTATATTGTATGAAAATTTATTGTTCAAAAAGTGCAAAGATAAACTCCTGAAAAGAAAAGAAAATGGATTTTTCTCTAAGGGGCTTGAATAGATAGAAAATAGCTTTGTTGAAAGTTCTAAATCGGAAAAAAAGGTCAATAATAAAAAATATTATCAAGCAGCTATCTGTGAATAATCATTTAGCAAAAAACTTTTTTTTTTTTTTTCAAAAATCTTTTAATTTTCCCCTTTGTACGAGACGTTACTATCAATGATAATAATCTAATGAGATGACAAAGAATGGGAATTCTATGTGCTTGGCTAAAATCAATTTCCTTCTATAATACGCTTCATTTGCCTTTCTGAATACACTAAAAGAGATTTTGCTTTAAAATCTCAGTACCCGCAAAATTAAAAGAGCTTTATTCATTAACCCCATTCAGGTGTTCTTCCTTATTCTAAATGTATCTAGCAATAAGACTCTAAATCCATTTACCCAAACCATTGGAAAATATTGTCCACGGGAATCTCTCGTTTTTCAAAAGAATCAATATTTCCCCTTAAGATGATATCACCCATTAGCAACTAACTCTTAAAGTTAGAATTGAGAAGAGGGGAGATACTTGACGATAAAACAAATGCACTGTACAAAATTGAAATTGCGGCAGCAGTTTCAATGGCATAAGGCCATTGTTTTGACATACGCTTTTCTTTAATCCTGTTCAGTAGTTCCCCAGGCTATCTTAAATGCTTTTTATGTTTTCTTTTTTCCCTCCAAAGATGCCCCGCTTCGGCTTCTTTTTTAGTACTAAGTCTTTTTCCTATCTTTAGCTGTCATTTATAATTTATTCCTAATTTAATTAAAAGTCTCACGGAAGCATTCGGCTATTAATTATTTCGCGCCTTAATTTACGATTTGCTATCGAATGGGACGATAGTTAGGTGTTTTTAGCGAATTTGGTGTTTATTCATTCTTTAAATTCTGGCAAAATATAAAAAAAAATTAAGCAATTTATTTTACCTCTTTGTCCTTTAAACTTTTTAGTCATGTTTTGTATAGTCTTTTCCTATCACTATGCTGATGTCATAAAAGTTTATTGGCTCAAATTAGGTTTAATTAGCTTTCTTTGTGATGAGTGATTTACAGAGCAATGAATGGTCTTTTAAAAATTGGATAACGTTGCATATATGAGGCAGAGCAATTATTAAGTAAAATAATGTTTCTTAGTAAGTTTTCTTGCCCAAGATTTCTATGGTTATTATCTTTAATGAAGTTTGCAGGAAGTAAAGAAACAAATCTTATATTTAAATAATTTTGCCTTTATTCCCGAGAAATTTAAAAAACAAATAGAGTATCCTGTCATATACGTGCTGTGAGAAATTTAAAAAGTTTAGTATCTACATCCCCAACCGGTCATAGTATGAAAAATATGTCCAAATAAATAATAAAATAAAATGATCAAATATTCATCGTGAATTTTTCTAAATATTCTATGTTTAAACTAAATATGACCATCAATAGGTGAGGTGGAATTACTTCCCAGAAGAATTGGACTTTTGCTTTCAAACCAGGGGCAAATACAGACTGGCTTTGGGGGGGGGGGATCCCACGACAGAATATAGAGTTTTGGATGCAAAAAAAAAATTCTGGAACTGTTTGGATTTCAATAACATGTCTCAAATCGGAAAGCAGTAAAGTAACTAGTAGGTTCAAAACTCTATTAATTAATTTCAGAAACAATAAAGGAAGTATTATTTTTAATATTTAACTAAAGAAATTAATACATTGTAAAAGATTACGGAAAGTCCTTTGTTCACACTTTGTAATAATAATTTTGCATGATATTTGACCTCTATCCATTTTGTGTACGCAATTGCTAAATTATGATCACATGCAATGATAATGGATGGATAATACTGTCAACGTTTAACCCATTTATGCCCAGTAGCCTAAAAACGGGACGCTTGTTAGTTATTGCATACAAAAACCTGTATAAATCATATTTTACTAAAGCTGTTTTTCACAAGTTAAATAGTCCTTCTTCTTGAGAAAACCAGTTAGAGCCACTAGTTGGACATCAGAGTTTATTTATTGACAGCTATTTTCAGACAAATCAGTCAAGCAGCGATCCAGCATGGGTAGTCACAGAAAGTAAGTTTTTTTTTTGCGAACTTATTTTTCATAAAATTAAACTACAATTTTGAAATGATTTGCTTAAAATTGATCACAGATGCCCTCTGTAATGTTACTTTGCAAACGTAAAGTCAAGTAAGGTCGTATTTTGCTCACATATCTGCAAAATATCCTATAAACAGGACGTTGAAAAACTTAATAAATGTGGCAAAGGCGAACTATTTTAAGCCTAAAATGTATGCAAACCATTTCAAGTAAGAGTTTTAAGCAGATAAAAATTGAAAAAAAAAGTTTAAAAAAAAACTTGAGCATAAATGGGTTAAGGGGGCTCCTGACCCTCTTGTTTCAAACATTTTCTAATGTTTTCAGAAACAAGGTGTTTCAACTCTCATGGGCAAGAAATTAACAGGTGATCAGGTCCGTCTTTCAGAAATTTCCGAGGGAGAGAGGGGCAAGGGGTTCGTATTCAATACATTTAAAAGGAAAAATCAACAAAATACCTACAATAGTGCATGGTTATATTGTTTTTAAAACCCGAGATGCTCAATTGACACCCCCTCTTGCTTACTGTAACAATAAGGGGATTTTGAAGCCAGTGTTTCATTCATTTCGTTGTGTCTTTGCTTCGAATTCGGCTAACTGCCCCCCATGCAAAGTAATAGACCCCCCATCCCGTTTCTACCTATAAACGGGATGCTCGACTTTCAGATTTATCGTCGGTGGAATAGTACACGTAGAAAAATCTTTATGTATAAATCATATTCAAAGACAACACATTGCGTAGAACACAAAATTTAATTTATCACTTACAATCGCTAATCATTTGATTTGTTATGGCAACACCATTGCATTGCCAAACTGCATTTACTGAAATCAGTAATTATATATTTTTAGAATAATGTTACAACAAACAGAAGCGGCCTTACTGATTGAAATTCAGCAATTCCGTAGAATTTACTTTGTCGAGCAAAAGAAGCTCAAGCATTTCCAAAACTTACTTGCAAATGATAAAGCTCTTTCCATCTTTAAATTCACATAAACACAAAGAACAAATACTCTTCCTCTGTCAACTAAAGTGCTGCTCGTTTCAATTACAGTAGAATTAATTCAGTCTAAAAATCTACCTTCCAGATACAAAGCGGCTATTAGAAATATAAATTAGTCCTTTGGGCAACGGAGAAACATTTAATTGAAATGGTCTTTTGGGGGTTTGCGTCAGAGATATATATGGACTACAATACCTCTTAGAAATCAACTTCGACGGGGGATTTTTTTCTTCTTCTCCTTCTTCTAGAAGTTTCTTCTGATATTATTTCTCAAAAAAAAAAAGGGGGGGGGGGACAAGTTCATTAAATGGGAATAGCTTCCAAAGTATTACCTGCGGTGTTAATAAAAGTCGAACGTTTTAAATACCCTGCTGCAGAAGTTTTTTTTTTTTTTTTCTTTTATTTAAGATACCATGTTTGCTGATTTTATTAACAGCATCATAAAATTTCCTCTTTTCTTAATAGAGTACATACTGATCATGAGACGATGGGGACTGATGGGGGGGAGGGGGCGAGAAACGAAATGAATCTCACTGGAGTTAAGTAAATAATAATAAGAATTCCAAGATAGGATGAAAGGTTTTTGTGAAATGAAAGAAGGAAGGACCGTTTATTAGTTTCTTCATATTAAATCATTGAGTGAGAAGAAAATAATCTTAGCAGGAAAGGCAGTTCTACTTGGTCTTTAATGAGTGAGCAGTTTTGAAAGCAAAAACAGCAAGTATATTGCAGCATTCAAAGCAAAATATACATTGTGCAAGCAATCTTTTCTCTTGAATTATTGTATTTTAAAGCTAAATTTTTTATGGTTTAGTAAATTCAATTTCTGAAATACATTTTGAGTAATTTTTAAAAATTTGTCAAAAGCATGGTAATTGACTGACATTTTAAGAAGCAGCATGACAATCAGTTGCAATGTTTTTAAACAAATTTTTAAAAATCATCAAAAATGTATTTCGGAAACTTAATCATACCATAAAATTCAGCTCGAAAATACAATAAACCAAGAGAGAAGATTGTTTGAAAAATGTCGATTTTGCTTTGAATGCTGCAAAGTAGTTTTGCTTTTAAAATGTCAGTCAGTTACCCGTGGAATTACTCAATTGCATTGATCCATAGATCTTTTAAAGGGAATTTGATTGCATTGATCTGACTCTTGATTGTATTTTCACAATTTGAGCTTTTTTTCCTTCAAAAATTAAAATTTAGACAAAAAGTATATGCATTACACGTTATGTTTCTGAGAAGAAATTGACTTTTCACATCAGAAGTACCGAAAACTTAACCCATTAATGCCTGACATTTTTTTCCAAAGACATTTTGTATACTGGTTACAAACAGTGTTTAATGAACGGGAAAAATAATAAAACAAATATTACGCAAAAAATAATTGTTTTATTAAGGAAAAAAAGTCGTCCCTTAAAAGTTACGATAGACCCCAGAGGGTACATACTTGTTTTACTAAAATAAAATTTCTGCCTACGATATAGTATTTAAAGACATTTTATAAGAAGAAATAAAATCAGTAATTAACATAAGCTGGGAATAACTTTGAAAACTTAGCTTTTTTCTTGAGATTGTGAACGATGTGATTTTTGATAAAGCTCATATTGAAACTGCTACGGAATACACTTTACAATGGTTATGTGCTGCAATCTGTTCATAACGAATTGAAACAATACCAAGGTACTAATTGAACACTATTACTTGGTTGAAATGTTCATTTTTGGGAAATTCAGACCCTTTTTTGGACCGTCCCTAAAAAGGGACGCTAGGTATTAATGGGTTAATGGGCTTGTTAAGTAAGTGTCACTATTCTTTTTTCTTTTAAGAGCTGCGTGGCTCAGTTTACCTAAAAAAGAAAAGTTGGATCTAGTAACGCAAGTTCAACAATAAGGCGTAAATGAAAGGGGGAAAAATGCATTGCAAAATTTCCAGTCAACTTGTAGAAGAAAGTAATTTTATAACTGAAAATTTAAATTTTGACACTTGTAGACTTCTTTTTTAAACTCCAAAAGTTCAGTCATCATTGAAGTGCTTGGGAGATGACAAGTTAAGTGACAAAACAGAAATTGCGAGTAATTAAAGTTCGAAGTTTTATTGTTGCAGTTGTTGCAGCTGTTTGTTTCCTGGTTTTGTTATTAGTGTGCGTATGAAAATGGTCGAATGACATCTACTTTTTGATGCACCAAGTTTTATTTTCGTACATGTATCCATTGCTTATACCATTGCCCAGAGAGTTCATTTTTCAAAATATAACATGGCTCCTTCATCCTCCAAGCCCTTCAGTTGTTATTAATAGGCGTAAACACTCAGTTTCACGTACTTTCTGCTGAAAATTTCCCTGTGTAAATTTGAATTAATGTTCATCGAAGTACCTCTGCGCCCAATTCGGCACAGGTCCGAAATAAACTGTTCATATGTATAAGGAACACACACACCTACGTTCATTTTTATTTATAAATATTCTAGTACAAAAGAGTGGAAAGCAAATTAAAGGTAATAATTAAAACAAATACAAATTAATCACACCGTTTAAGTGAGACTGCAGTTAACCCTTCACTGCACGATTTTTTATATTTGCATGAAAAAAATCATTTGTTACCTTTTAAATAGCCCTGAGCTCAGGAAAAATGAAGAAAAAAATTAATCTTAAAAATGTGCACCAAAAATGATGTTTTAATTGTTTGTTCTATATATGGCACAAAGCACATAGCATATGCTTTGTATACCGATAAGTGTAATAATCTACAATGTGTTTTGTGCCATAAGTGGTATAAACAAATTTTCCACTAAGTGTATTTAAACATTTTTAGAACAAAGGAAATAATGACTAAGCACACTTCTAACGGAAATGCAGACACTCTTTCTTTCAAAAGCAAGAACTGTAATACCTAGATTAGTGCAACTAACTAGTGCATAAAAAGCACACTAAACTATTATAGCAATGTTCCAGAAGGGGCACAAAGCTCAGTTTAACTGCATTTAAAAATCATAGGAATATATGAGGGTTTATTTGGTTTGTGCCAGATCTGGCACACCGTGCAGTGAAGGGTTAAGGACCACCAACTTATGGTTCCACGAGTAATTCTTGATCAGCAAAGAGGTCTTATGGCAATATTTAGCAACGATTGTTCTTGGTTTTAAAAACATTTAACTAATTAGCTTTCGTCACGCACAAAATTATCTTCTGAACCGATGGGAATAAGTTTTCATTGAAGGGTATTATCATGCGTAATAAATACTTTAACTTTGTTCATGAATGAATTATGTATAGATCGCTTATTTATGAAAGCGTTGAAAAATATGCATTATTATTAGCATTCTAAACTCGGAGGATTAAGATCAATATTAAATTATCACCCAAAAATAAATGTATTAATGTGTTTGCTGAAGTGTCTAATATTTTCATTGATAGCAAACCTCGATTTCACTCGGGAGACTCAAGCACACTGTTTTTTCTAATTAACTTTCCTGAACTTGCAGTTTATTGAAGGCACGATTTTCCAGTAAAAATGCATAGAAAACGGGCCGTCTAAATTCCTCCTGTTTAATACTAATTTGTACCTTAAATATTTATCATTCAAAAATTTTGACATTTTAATGCATTTAATGTAGAGGTAAGATTCATGCCTTAAAACTCAAAATTTTTAGAACACTGAGTGCATTTTTTTAGTTCCACAAACATATCATGACTTCAAAAAATATATTTTTTACGCCTGGAAAATGAACGTGAGAACGAAATATTTCTCTTGTATTTCTATTTAATACGTTGTCATGCACAACCTATCTTTATTCCTAGTATTTACTTCTCCGTAGCTTTGCTTTTTAGTCCGCACCGTAACGGGAAATGATTTTGCCCGACGGGACTCAGAAGTCCCGCTTACATAAATTTAGTATTAAGAATCTTATATGGCTGGAATCATGCTGAAGCTTTTGAGTACCACTCCTTGTACTTCGTTGAGAGGCCGACAGATGGTATCTGTGATCGGAAACGGTTTTCTTGGGGGCCCTAAGACGTAGGGGACCTTAGACCCCCGAAAATTTCAAAATTTTTATACTCGATAAAAATGTTTTTTGGTGAATTTGCAACTTAAAAAAAACCAAAAAAATGTATAAAAATTCATTGTTAAATTAATTTGGGACATAAAGGGTTAAGCAAACTGTTGTAGAGCAGGAAATAAAACAATCTTATTTCTCTAGCCTGTTTTCTGTTACCACGTCAGCTGTTTCTTAATATTCATCACAAGTACATGCTACGTGTGACTATCTTCCACTGAGTTTCAATATTTTTTTTAAATGTAGGTTTTTTTTTCTGCCCCAACTAAGAAGCAGCAGTCAGCAACTGTGTGTGCAACTGTTTCTGCTATTAAATACTGTTTTATCATACCCTTCAAAATACTAGTTCACAAAATGGTTTCATAAAACAGACACTATATGAACAAAACGAAAACGTTTTGATTGAAGAATTTTCTGCTGCTCACTTCACTTCAGCGCTCACGGTTGGCTTTCCTCGATGCATTATCACCATTTGATTTCGCATACCCGATGAGCTTGTGCCCACTTCACTTCAGCAGTCGGTGATACGCTTTGTTGTTTTATACCAATCCGTCCCATCCTCTCATACGAGACGACTCGGGGAAGAAGTGATCAATAAAGGGAAAGTCCTGGTATTTTATGCCGTCATTGCTGTCATTCATTAGCGCACTGAGGCTTGAATCACGGAGAATGATTTTGAGATCCTTCCATCGTAATTAATTCCAAATTCTATAGGATGTTAAATTCTATGTCTGGATTTTCACTTCCGAGTTCTTTAATATGGCCTGGAAAACTGCAAGTTCCCGTATGTATGCGTCCGCTTTGAAATGAATGATGGAGTAAATAATATGTATTCTGTGAAAAGCAGGCGCAGATCCAGAGGATCATGGCATCCCCCTAAACTTTTTTTAAGTGGCCAAAGGTAAACTAAATCTGCGTTTTAGGAGTTTGTGTCACAAAAAAAAAAAATACTGCAGACCCCGTAATTATGCCCAATAACATCCTTTTGGCAATAGGGAAAATGATCCCTTTTAAGACTTTAAGCTGGATCCTCCCTTGGTGAAAAGTTCTGTTTGAACTGAGGTAATCGTACTATGCTCTACATTACATATATCTTTTTGTTGCTTATAGCCTTTGAATAGAGTTTGAAATATAAAGTGTCCTCCACAGAAAAACTATGGGGGTTTGAAAAGTCTTAGCCAATTAACTGTATGGTCAGTTAATTATAAAGAAATCGAAAGCTCATCAAAAATTTTATGCAGATCAATTTCAGTTTTTCATTTCAACACTAGGTAGAAACTGGATACGTGGTTAAGTAGCACTGGACACTTGATTCGACAACAATTGTATTAGAAAGTATACACTTGTTGCTCATTTCTTAGCCTCAAAGAAGTACCTATTTACTGGACTCTGAGACATTTTCCCTGGATACTCGACAAGAATAATGTTTGTAATGATTAAATTTAGAATGCACTGTGCTGCTCTGGAAAAGTTGACCCTTAATATTGACCCTCTTTTTCGGGTAACAAGGAATATTAATTGGTGCTGAATTAAGTTGGATTACTTTCGCAGTCGTTTTACAAAGGTCTTTCAACTGTAACCCGCGGCAATCACCCTTTCCAATTACAAGAATAAAATAATTTTGGAAAAAAAATAGAACCGACTTCAGTTGGAAATTGCTCTAAAAAGTAAAAAATAATTTTTTTCTTTAAACACCATCGAAACTACTTTTAAACATAAGTTTTGAAGTCAGCGCAAAAACAATGTATAGAATCATACGCAACTATAATTCAACTATACAAATTTTAATGGATCCAGGTTCTTTAAGAGCATTCGCATACATTTCATTCATTACCACACATTCGTGTAATAGTACAAATATTCTGCTTTTAATTTTCAATGGTTTCTCTGAAAAATGTTGGCAAAATATGGTTAAATATCATTTTACCTATCGTTTTTGCGCAGACTTTAAAACTTTTGTTTAAAAGTAGTTTCGATGGTGTTCAAAGAAAGAAATTATTTTTTACTTTTTAGAGCAATTTTCAACTGAAGTCGGTTCTATTTTTTTCCAAAATTATTTTATTTTATTCTTTTTAGTGTAAGTGTACTTATGAAATAAGGTAATGTTTCCCCCATTACGAAACTTCACCTAATTTTCTTAAGTAAATGCTCCATAAAATAAACTGCGAAAACAAAGGAAGAAACTATCAACGCGTCTAAAATTGTAAACGATTGACACTAAAAAATAATCTTTGTTATTCTCTGGTATTTATTTGTGTACTAGCTTAATCAAAGCCATTTAAATATCTACGGCTTTTCAACTAATTTATATTTCAAAGCAATTCTAGTTTCTCGTTGTTCATAAGATTTTAACACATACTACGTACGTTGCCCGCTAATAAGTTTCATGTTTGATTTAGTTAAGCCTTCATTTAAAATTCTCATTATCATTATTATTACAGTTTCATATCAACCACGTTTTGTAACAATGGATTTCATATTTAATCATTTGGGACAAATTGCTTTAAATTCGACTACTTATTAATATTTCATACTCACTCCAGAGAAGCCTTGGTTCAAAATTTTTATCATGATTACTATTAATAATGCTGTTGCGAGGCAACAAATTTTTGCAACAATGGATTGAAAATTTAATCATTTAATGGGGAAATGACATGAAATTAACTGTTTTCCATAATAACTTTTTTTCTAGCGAACAAATATCGCCATATGAGTACATGATACCTAAGTTACACCATCTCCTATCGATTAAAAAAAATCGTCCAAATCGGTTCAGTAGATCAGATGTTATGTGCGAACAAACAAAAAAAAAGTACACGCTTTGAATTGATAACCTCCTTCTTTGTTGAAGTCGGTTAAAAAGAGGTAAACAGGGTCAATGGCGGGAGTCAACTTACCGCAGCAGCACTGTAAACCATTTCAGATAAGGCAATCACTTGAATAACGAACAACATTCCAGTCACACTAGCCATGACGTGGTGCCGTGTTGACTACCATTTAGAAAGGTGCCACGTCACAAATGTGTCACATATTGAAATCAACTAAATGTCTTATATCTTAATAAATTAACATTTCTGTACATATGTATACCACGAACCTACTTTGATGATAACGTAAAATAATTGCTCCAAAACCTCGTAATTTTTTTATGGACTACCTGCAATATCTCTATTGTTTACGTATTACTTAATGCATGGGAGCACATGAAAGTTCAGTTCCATCACTTATTTTTCATTTCATATGAAATTTTACATATTAAACAGAATTCTGACAATTTATATATGAAAGTAGTTTTAACAACTGTAGGGCTGCCGCACTGCCTTTATTAGAAATAAAGTCCTGATGTTAAGTGCATATTCAAAAGAAGTGTAAGAGGTAAGATGTTATTTGAGAAGTCAAATCGACGAAACTATATAATTATGATTACAATGCTAAATATTTTATGTAATAAAAAATTTTTGAAAGTATAATTTATTGAAATGAAACCTCAATATTCAAAGTTTTTACGAGCAATAAGATTATTCATATTTTAAGAAAAAACGAAGTACCTTGTGATTCAAATAGCTATTCAAAAACCCACATTGCCAAACACTATTTCCCGCTTATATCTAAAAAGAATCAAACTTTTTTTCTTCTTCGTGCACTGTACTTCCGCCTACACTTTGCTGGTTTCGAAAAATGAGAAAACGAAATAGTTTACGAATAAAATTACTGCATTTTGGAGAGGAAATACACTTTAGAATAATAGGCGTGATTCTAGGCCACCTGTTCTTGAAAGAATAGAACAGAAATAGGAGCGGCACAGAAAAAGCAATCGTGGAACACTTGCATTATTTAAGATGCATCAAAATGCATTAAGTATTCATGAGAACTTTGCTCAGGGTTCAAAGAAACTGAAGGACCTCTTTTTGTGTGTAAATTTCATACATTTCCGAACACTTATCAATCGTTATAAGGGGGGAAAAACTCAAATTTGTTATTTACTTTCGTTGCCAATGATATTTTTATGCAATAGTAGACTGGAAAACTAGGTTTTCGTTCAACTTCCAACAAAGAAGAATGCGGAAATAAAATGCGTCATATATGTATGTATGAACGAAGAATTCCAAAATTTGTTTTTCGTTATAAATTTGACAAACAGTCATGGAAGAGATGCAGATAAAAGACCATCATCTTCCACAACCCTACTAAGAGGATAGTTTAAACATTGAGCAAATCATGATCATCTTCCTCAATCTGAAGAAAAAATTCGTTTAAACTTTAATCGCTAAATCTTCTATCATCCTATTCAAAGACGCAAGATCGGAGGTCATGGAAGATTACTGTGACCTCTTTAAAAAACCTTATTTGGCACATTTTGCCTGACAATTCGGAGAATTGTAAGACACTGGTGCAGAATTGTGTGTATTTTTTTTCTCTCATGATTTATAATGTACTCTCATTAGATGTAGGGAATGTGTACAACATTGGTGCCTAACCTTTTTCTACCAGATTGCCGCACCTCATATAAAATTCCTTTTCGCTGGTCTCAAAATATCTCATTCCTTCCCAAATAACAAGATATGGAGCAAGAAAAATTAATTGCTTCCTTAATTTATGCTTATTTTATTAAAAGCATGTTTTTCATAAACCAATTTCTGAATAGTTGGCTCCAAATTTGTGACATTGTCACTTCTAGTGCTTTTCAATGTGTAACTTTGAACAAAATAATGGGCCACACGGATCAGCTTCAAGGGCTAAATGTGGCCCGCGGGCATTAAGCTGGGCACCATTGATGTATAGGATCTTATTTTATTATTCGGTAAAATTTGAAGTTTCGTTCGGATAATTAAATCATTTAGGATCAAACTCAAACTGTTATGTCCACTCTTTATGAAAAATAATTTTACCTTAAAAAATATAAGTTTAAAAGCTTCTTTATATACACCAGTGGTTCTCAACCTTTTTGCGTCTAACGCCCCCTTTACGAGTGAAATTTTTTTCAACGCCCCCTTTATATTTAAAGTGAGGGGCGTGCGAAAAGAGGTTTAAAGTTTACAATAATTTCCTTCCGGAATTTTACAAAACGGTTAAACAAGATATATTTTTCCTCGTGGTTAAACAAGATATATTTTTCCTCATTAGTCATTATTAGAGTTAAAATGACGAATGCAGAAATAAAAAACAAATCTGCGGTTAAAAATATTTCATTTTTAAAAGAATAATAACCAGATAAAATAAAATAAAATAGAAATAAACAAGCAAAAAAAAATTTTCACTCAAAAAATGAACGAAACAATCAAATGCAATAAAAATAACAAGCAAAGCATTCTTTTTCTCATTCAAAATATGAACGGAACATTCAGAAATATATGTTAGTGAGATATTTGCTCTTAGTGGTTTAAAGCCAGTTTCCTCACTTTCGGCTTAATAATTTTTTTTTTTAATTGAAGGCTTAAGTCTTGAGGCGATTTGGAGTCGATTTCTCTGTTTTGTAACTAGGTCGATGACAACACTGAATCCTCATTCGACGAGGTAGGAAGAGGAGAAGGCGATTAAAAAAATTTTGGCTATAGCTCACAGTCCACTAAAGGTTACTAATGTCTCCTAGCAGCCATACTTATGTAAGATTGTTAACATTCTGGAAACCAGCTTTTCAAATTTCAGTGGTTGAAAGTTCCACCAATTCTTACTGATACTGAACATCTGCCGTCTCAATATTTTTAAAAGGGTTCATGACCCATTGAGGAACGTTCAGAGACAAAAATATCCTCTAAATACTCAGAGAAATCTTTGTGCAAAGACTGAAGATGTTGGCAAAAACGTGATTATCATCGAAGGAGATTAAAAATAATCTAATATTAATCACTAAAAATAAACTAAGAAAGTAAATTAATAAACAGTCAAATAAAACAGTCAAACTAAGCTGTTGCGAACTCTAAGCATTGCGAATACGATTGCCACATAAAAATTTAGGAAAATACCCAAACCGAAGAAAATAGCCGAATTTCACGTATGCCACGGCCCATCGAGATATTTTGATACCTTTAGGGTAAACGTACTTTCTCATAAGTACTAAGATAACTTATGAGAAAATGTGAAAGAAAATTATGAAAATAAAAAAAACTTAAAGCAAAATGGATGACGCTTAGTGTTCTGCCTAAAACGCTATTTGTGGGAGACGCTAGAATGCAAGTGTGAATCTTTTTCGCAGTATTTTGAGTTCCCCCCCCCCCCCCCATTAAATTTTGGCCATAGACATTGAAATCTGGCATCCTAAACGGGGAATTGTTCAGTCTGAAAACCAGTGTCGTTCAGCATTAATAAAAATAGGCGACTGAAACTTGAGAGCTTAATTTGACCATTTTCATCTTCAGATGCAGGGTGGATTTTTTACGTAAATAATAATTACTGAAAAAAATGCATTTTTCAATTTTTTTGCAGCTATTAGAAATTACATTGTTATGGTAAAAAGAATCAATCAACAGTTCGGCTAAAAAATAACCAAACGATGGTGTGGCTAATGCTTTTGAATTTTATCTAGCTATGTGTGATCAAAATTAGCCAAATTAGCTAATATTGGATAAAACCATGCAACCCTGATTGCAACTGTGATTTTTTGTTACAGTTCTTCATTAGGTAAAGCTGGGTCGCGGAGAGATGGCGGGTGATCTTGAAGTGGAAACGAACCGCTTTGTTTTATAATAGGAAGCATCAGAGCGATCACGCAGGAAGTAAAAATTTTTTAGATACGAGCCAGTAAAAAGTAACTTTTGACGCTGATTCTCCCTATTTCAAAATGCAATAGGGCCGTTTCCACTTCAAGGTCTTTCGCCATCTCTCCGTAGTCAAGCTATAACATTCTCTCTCAAGATTGTTGTATTGAAAAGATAAGTAATCATGTAGCACCGAAAAGATCGGTATTTGCTGAGCGGTATAAATTTCATCGAGCATGCCAGAGTGAAGATGAAAATATTGCTAACTGGAGTGCAAAATTGAAAGAACTGGCTAAATATTGCAAGTTTGAAGGTAATTTAGATATAGTTTTAAGAGATCGTTTTATAGTGGGTCTCCGTAGCGTTCCAATTTTAGATAGACTGTTTTGTGAATCTGAAAGTATTACTTTTCAAAAGTCAGTAGAGATAGCTACAACTATGGAAGCTGCTCGTCTACACTCAGCTAAAGTGAGAGAAGAAAAACAAATTAGTGGGCTTCATAGAGTTCAAGGAGTGAATGAAAATTTTAGGAAGTTCCGCCATCATCGTGTACCTGAATATAAATCGGGAAAATGTCGGTGCTGTGGTAAATTTAATCATAATATAAGCAGATGCCGGTTTCGCTCATATAAATGCCACAATTGTGGAATTAAAGGCCATTTAAGTAAAATGTGTGCTGGAAAAAGAAATAAGCTTAAAAATAATACCACTACCGCACAGCATTATTTTGGCAATAATGATGCTGGCGATAATTTGGATAACAATGACATGCAATCAAGACATAAATTTAGCAATATCATAGCACCCGCTGGTTATTTTGGCATGAATTATGTTGGCGATAATTTTAACAACAATGATGTGCAATCGTTTAATGACTTTAAAAAATTTAGTGAAGAACAATTATCTCTTATGAGGACGGGAGCTAATGGTTCTGAAATGAAACTTCTGGAAGTTGAAAGAGAAGCCAATAAGCAAGTTAGTGGCTACAAATACAGGCTAAAAAGAGCTGAGCAAGAAATAACAACTCTGCAGAGTAGTGTGTCTCGACTTGAAGGACAGTTGAACAGATACAAGGCTCAGGCAGAAAGTGCTGAAGCAACTGAAGATGAATTGAAAACGGAAAAACGAAAACTTCAAAGAGAGTATTTAGAATCACAGGCAAGAATAGAAGAGCTGGAAACTGCAAATAGTCATTTACAGAAGCGAATCGACAAACTGAAAACGGCTGAAGCTCGGCTTGTTGCGAGGCGACAAGGTAGGACTGAAGCTCGGAAGATACGAATGCGGGAAATTGAAAAGCAGAAAGAAGCTGAAGAGCATGATGGACGAGGAGAATATCAATATGATGATCACATAAGTGTTGAACCTTCAAGACCTTCTAGAGGAATCAGGAATGAGAAAACTTCATCCTATGCCTCTGTTGACTCCCGGAACAGCTCACGTAGGAGTAGTGAAGAATACCCTGGCGTAATAGGAAGCAAAGAGTACAAGCTTTTGACAAATCAAGTTTTAAAACTGGAAGAAAAGCTTCGTAAATCCATGATAACAACAGCTCAACTAGACAACGAAAAGACTACACTGTCCTATCAAGTTGACACATTAAAGAATGAACTCTATGAAATTGAAGAAATGTATTTATTGGTTCAAAAGAACTTCAGGAATGTGTCAAGGGCTCGTGATTTGCTAAATCAAGACTTAAAAGATCTCAATAACCAAAATGAAATTCTGAAACAATGCATAGAATTCAGAGATGAATTAATAGCAGAACATTGTTTAGTCCTTGTTGGAGGAGAAGAAGAGGAGGAAGAAATTAGAGATGCTGATGATGATAATCTGTTGGATGGAGAAAAAAAGATATTAGAATCCAAAAGACAAAAAAGGATTGCCAAAATGGCTCTTATTTTACAGGAAGGAGCAGATATTTTGAAAAATGCAGGATCTTTAAATTTGGATGCACAGTTAAAGAAAATATCAGAAGAGAAACAGGATCTTTTGGATGAAATCTACAGATGGAGATTGCATTTAGAAGAAGAAAGGCAGAAAGCATACAAACTAGATCAAATATGGAGATGTCATAAGGAAGGCATGACCGTTAAGTTTAAAGAGTTGAATGGCGAAGACAATTATTGTAATCATGATAACAAAACATGGGAGTCACCACAGTCTTGGCCATACAACCCAGAAATAGATAAATCTGGAGAAGAAGCGAACGAAGGCCAATTAGAAAATAAAAAGGATACAACTGTAAAAGAAAGTCAAAACGAGACTTCTCGGGAAGTTAATAAGAATGATGTTGTTTACAAGTATCCTCGGAGAGCTCGAAAAGCACCTGAAAAATTGGGTTACTGATACCCCCCTCCCCATTTTATGTGTATATAAATAATATTACTTTTCAGGAATTTAGAAGGGAGGAATGTAATGTATTGCCTTGGTCTGGCTATAAGATGTTTTGTTTGTACGCATTGGCAACAATGCGTGACTCTCTCTACTGATATTTCAAATTTGGACTTGGAACTAAATTAGTCTTGTTACGAATAAAGCATTAGGGTCATTTTCACCATATGCTTACATTTCAAAATTTTTAAGTAATTTTTTTAACTTGCTATTTTCTTTTAGAAATACTAACAGATGTTTAGTCACATATTGTAGGTGTGTAAAAAAGTAACTATTTGTACACTTTGATGAATAATTAAGTATTCAAATGCTGTTGTAAAACTGTTAAGTTGCAAGGAAAATTGTCGTCCATTACCATACAAAATCAATATGAAATCTCACTTTTAAACTATATCATAGAGCCTAGAACCAACTTCATCTGAAATTATTTGCGCCCTGAAGCTTTAAACGACGTTTGTGATGATTGAAATATTGATCAAAAACTCTATGGTAACGAATTTGACATTTGGTAACGGATTTGACCAGTAACGGACTTGACATTTCAACCAAAATGTCAAATTATGGCTAGGTTGTCGAACTTAAGAATTGAACTACAATATGCATTTTCTTAGAGTGGTATAAAGAACAATATTTAGGGGTAAAAGTTTAGAAAAAGTAAAAATTAATACTAAAATCTTTGGTAACGGACTTGACAAAGAATAAAAATACGCACCTGGAAAAAATTTTGTGCGAAACGCCACAGCAATACTTCTCAACTCAGGGAAACACAATGGTACAAAATAGTTACGTCACTAATTTGTTAAGTTAACTGAATACGTGTTATCATCTTTTGACTTCAATAAATACCTTTTTTAGCTCAAATAATCTTAGGGTAACGGACTTGACAAGAACTTCCGTACAAAATATATTCATACATTTCTTATTGAAATAAAATTACTATTGTCAAAATTTATCATGAATACCATATACTAATAGTCAATACAGGGTGTCCACTCCAATCGTGGACCAATAGCTAATTTCTAAACCGTTAGAGATAAGCATATAGTTTATTTAGGAAAAAATCTCCAAATTACGAAAGGAATTTTGGGTCTATTCAATGTTTTTCAAAAAATCAAATTTTGAAAGAGTTACGAAATTTAAATTTTTATACAGCCCCCCAGTCCTATCAATCATATTTAGTAAAACATTTTTGACACTTTAACGTTTAAAACTTAAAAAAAATCACTGTTCTACGACAAAAATTGACCGAGTTATGACGTTTTGAAAAATCAAGATTTTGAAGGATTTCGCAAACGGTCCCTTTAAGCGACCTCTCGATGACGTCATAAAACAATGCAAAATCTTGATTTTTCAAAACGTCATAACTCGGTCAATTTTTGTGGTAGAAGAGTGATTTTTTTTTAGTTTTAAACGTTACAGTGTCAAGAATGTTTTACTAAATATGATCGATAGGACTGGGGGACTGTATAAAAATTTAAATTTCGTAACTCTTTCAAAATTTGATTTTTTGAAAAACATTGAATAGACCCAAAATTCCTTTCGTAATTTGGAGATTTTTTCCTAAATAAACTATATGCTTATCTCTAACGGTTTAGAAATTAGCTATTGGTCCACGATTGGAGTGGACACCCTGTATATAAAAATAATATATCGCATTTACTTTTTTTGACCATTAAGTATAGGAAAAAAATAGTTGAACTTGCGAAAATTGGAAATGGACAAGCGTTTTTGCCTTGATTCTCATTTTTAAAGACTTATATAAAAATAAATAAATAAATTTCAATAATTTGTTGAGTGATAGAATTTTTTTGTGGGTATTTCTTGCAGAAAATAATTATTCGCATTGAATTTAAAATATAAGTTATGCTTCAAAATCGTCTTTTTAACCTCCGGACAGCAAATGTAAGCAAATTTTGAAAATGACCCATTAGTTTTATAAGCAATGCAATTTATTTGTACATATAAAACAGAGGGAAGATGCATGTACTCTACGCTACTTCAGTGGGGCGAGCCACTTTTTTAAAACGGTACACAAATATACGTGCTAATCATTTTTTTTTAAAATCATTCTCAGTTCGAGCACAGTCGTTGTGGTACTCGCTAATACCATCCCTATTGTTGTCCCGTGTTTGTATGCGCTGTATTTAAAATTTCAAAAAAAAAAAAAATCAAGAAAATACATCTGGTACTTTAAAGGCACGGAGGGAACAATTGCCCCTCTCCTAATTCCCCTCATAGATAATATTAGTATTAAATAACGGCGGGTCTCTGCTACATTTTAAATACTTAAAATAAAAAGTATTTATTCATAAAAAAATCGGAGACCTAAAATAGCGAACTTTTATTTCGCCTGTATGCAAGGAGTCGTATTTATTAAGCCAATTTCAGTTTAATTATGCTTTTTATATTTTCTTTGATTTCCTAAGTACAATAGAATCAATGCTTTGATTTTTATTTAAAATGCACAAATTATGTTTATTTTATACATTTTTCTAGTGTTTTAAAACAAATTCTATTTTAAATAAAAGCTGTCGTGTGGAAAAAAAACACACTATGTTCAATAACGAATTGCAAGAATTATTTGTTTTTTGAATTTATGTGAAAAGATGGGAAAGGTAGGAACGCCCCGAACTAAAATTGTTGGCGAGACAAAAATTCTAAAATTGAACAAATAACTTGTCAAAAATAAAACTTGAATTTTTCCCAATAAAACGAACAAGCAGACATATCATGCACACATAACATGAGGGGGAACACTGAGCACCATTAAAAATGCTAAAAGAAAGCAAAAAGAAAAAAAAAAGGTTGCAACATTGTCTGCAAATTTTTGGAATAAATAAATCAAAATTTTTGGAGTAAGGACATTTTAGGAATTCACAATGACCTCCCATCAGAGCAACCTCTAAGGGGGGGGGGGGCAATTTTCAAGTTCGCCACGGGCGCTGGGCCTCCTAGCTACGCTACTGGCACCAAGTACTCGGTAAATATTCGGTACTCGGCCAAATTTGGATCCGGTACTCGGCCGATACCGAGTAGTTATATAAAATTGAATAGTTCAAGACACATTTTTCATATTAATTGAAAATATATGCATATATATATATATATATAAATGCAATCATTTACAATTAATATATTTATAAAATATGACTGAATTCTACGTATAAGTTTTTAAAAAGTTATAATACCAAATCAGTATAAAAATTAACTAAGAATGTGCAAATGTAATTAACTTTTTCATATCGCATATTGGTGTAGGGGAACTTAACTTTTGGTCAGGAACAGTCCAAGTGATCCTTCAGATGAATATTAATAAACTCATTAAAAAGAAACTTTCAATCATATTCCAATATATTTCTAATCATTTTAAAATTTAGATTACGAATTTTTAAAATCATGGTTTTGCAGATTCAAACTTGTGGCATAGTGATAACAACACAGAGAAGTAAAATTAAGTCATTTTTATTAGGGTAAGAAAAAGATTGTCTAATATTTAAAGAAAAAAGGGAAAATGCCAGCAAAATATTTTAATAATTGAAATTGTTGTACCTTAAATTATGGTGCAAAAAAACTAATCTTTCAGCATTTTCTAGTGATAGCTTATTCCTCAGACTGCTACAAATATAACTGGCTCGGGAAAAACCCTCTCGCTGTACACACTAGTTGAAGGCAGTGGCGGCTCGTGCCTTAATTTAGTGGGTGGGCCCGCAATTATATGTTCCCCCAGTAATGCTTACGAAAAAAAATGAAGGAAACAACTATTAAACTAATGCTGAGCGACATAAAATAATATTTAATTCTATTAATACAAATTTGCATTGCAAAATTATCTCATTTGATTTGATACATAGGTTTTATATTTTAAATGTTATACCAGCCTTAAGCGATCAATGTAATGATAATAACAATATTTTTCACAGACGACATACTTCCTATACATCACTAATGTTTCGCAAAGCTAGCTCTCAGAATTTTGCCATTTTCGGACAGTGAAAATATTCATCACATTAAAAGTGTTACGCCACAAGTCGGTGCCATTACTCAAACATTACGGGACTGCACTCAAAAAGAAAACGAACATTTCTGCCTAAAACACACCCTCTCACCCCCTAAAAATGTCGACAACCTGCACCATGTGTTTTTGAAAGCCTCTATCATCAAATTAAGGAACTCATAAGGTAAATGACTCGATATAGGTATGCTTACATTTTTTTTTAAATTTGGATACAAATGTTGCAATTTCAGTTCATGAAAAAACAAATCCTAACGGTGTTTCAACTTAAAAATGTTACTTTTATAGCCATGATATTTACATTAACTTTCAATTTTAATGTATGTGTATGCTTTTAAATAAATTGGAATACACTGGCTTGAACAGTTATGGTTCCACTCACTTACCAATGTATGATCGTATACTCAAACTAGTGATGAGCTGAATCGAATTATTTTCAGGAAATACACACATGTACAAAACAATATTAAAACACTTATTTTTCTTACAATATAATCTGGATCTTGACTTACCGATTCGAATAACATTAAAATTAAAACACGGATAACTGACTAATTTGATTATGTTTGTCAGAAATATTTGATTAACTGATAATTAATTTCTTTTCGGATACGTGATTTGACTGATAGTCATGGTAACATGCTATATGTTAGAAATAAAAAATCTTGTAGAACGCCTAGTTTTTCAGAACCATTAGGTATCGTTATTAAACTTTGATAGAAATTTTTAATTTAACTACATTGCTTTTAAACAGTATTTAATATTTCATATATTGTAAAACTTCAGAAAAATATATTGCAAAATATAGTTGTTAAATGTTGCGAAATTTTATATCCACGTGTTTCCTCTATGAATTATGAAGCAATTTGTAAAATAATAATAATTTAAAGAATAAGTGTATTATTCATTTATACATTTTTAAGCTGAATATAGTTTTTATATACAGTAGACGTTGATCCACTCAATATTTTTATGAACGTTCAATTTCAACGTTTTGTTTTTTCTGGTTACTGCTTTAAATAAATTTGTAGTAGAAGGTTAATGTTATGTGTCATAAGATTTAAGAAAAGTTGTAGAGTAGCAAAAGTTTTTATTCAACATCTAAGTGTTTTTTCGGACATTAAAATCCCTATGAATGTGATAATATTAGTTGCAGGGATGATTATCAAAAAGAGGGAAGGGGAGAACTACTTCATCGATATTTTAAGGGGAGGGTGTTGGCCGCTCTTTGGACGACTTTGGTCCTGTATATAAATGTAATCATTGATTCGGCTAAATAAATTTAGCATTTAGAGCTTAAGAATACTTATTAATTCTCCAAGCATTTATAATGTCACACCCGGAAGGATGACAAAGTTTCTAGAGTTCATACAATACTTACAACACTATGAGATTAAATTCAAACTAATACCAAGAAAATGGCAAACGGTCTGCAAGTCAAAAATAAAGTCTTCACACAAAAATTTTGAGAATAAGAATCTCTGTTCCCAAACGCAAATTAACCAATAAAATATACATGCACTGTATTACAAATAGGTGAGGGGGGCGTAATTAGCAATCTCTATGCCTGTTAGTAATAGGTGTTGAAAGTAAAAAAGAAAGACAAAAAAAAAAAAAAAGGACTTGTTATTAAAATCATTCAAAAAAAAAAGAAAGGAAAAGAGAAAAACGAAGAGTGCGAAATGAGAACAGGCGAGTTTTCTCCCTAACGCAAGGACCTCACATTCTGCTCCTGTACGCAGTGAGGAGACACTTCCCTCTCCACCGCTTTGGTTAGGGACAAAGGGAAATCTCGGGCCAGGGAAGATGGGCCCACAGGTCGAATGTTACAATGGGGTGTCATCAGAGAACCGCTCTTCTTCATCCAGCCACTGCGATTGGCTAAAAGCGGAGTTGGCCGCGGGCCTACTGAGAGCGGCCCTCAAGCTCGTTCTAAAAGCCGTGCGAAGCGCTAAAATTGATGGAGTTAGAAATCTTTCTTGTGCTGTGTTAGCGATGTGGGGGGGGGGGGGGGGGGACTGTAGGTTTAAAATATGTTTTGTGCACTATGTTTTGTTTTTTTTTTTTAGTTTTTTGAACAGAAATACAAAACGATATGTTTTAATTATGTATTAGTTTTTCTTCCAATTTTTCTGGGTGGGCCCGGCCCACCCGGCCCATAGTGAGGAGCCGCCCCTGGTTGAAGGTTCACTAAGAAACTTTTTTGCTAGTTTGCAATGTAGGAAACATTTTTTTATTATTTTTTTTTCCTGCTGGTCCATTGATTCCAGACCAGTAAAATTCACCTCGAATCATCATGAAAATAATAAAAAATCCAAAGACCACCATTTTTTTTTTAAGAACAAAAATGGTTAATGATTTAAGGTGGACCAGTGATGTTGTCTGTTAACCAGTATATATTCCTGTTCACTGGTCAAGAAGACCAGTAACATTTTGTAATGATTTCTAACCCTGTACTGTTGTATGTCATTTCTAACACTGTGCTGTTGTATGTCAATGATTTTTTAAAAAACAATTGGTACTCGGCCAAGTAGTGAAAGGCCGAGTACTCGGTAAATGAAAAATGATCAAAAAGGCCGAGTACTCGGTGCATCCCTAATGAATGTTTTCTGAGTTAAAATTAGAGTCAAGGATTCAGAGTTGGAGTTGAAAAGTGAGAGTTGTCAGTTCGAGTCGATAGGTGGAGTCAGAGTTGAAGGCTCTAAAATTCTAATAGTAGGAGTTTGTCATTTTTTTGGCGCTTACATTTCTGCCAAGGCTGCAGAGTGAGAGTCAAAGTCAAAATTTTTCAGTCATCAGTCGGAGTTGATAAACGAAGTCGAAGGCTCTAAAATTCAATAGTATAAGTTGATCATTCTTTCCGAGTTTGCGTTTCTGCCATAGTTGCGGAGTCGAAATCGGAGTCCATAAAACAGCTTATTCAGAAAAAATATTTTCCATACATTCTTCATCAAGAGCATTTTACTGCAAATTTTGTTTGTCGGTAATCTGCATTTTAGTTCAGGATCTACATTGGTTTCATATTTCCACATAGATGCTAATGTTAAGTTTCTTTGAGCTGCTCAAAATTGAATGAAAAATTGTTCAAATAAAGAAGTGAAAAATTGGAATGAGTCAAACAAAAAAAAGTATGTTCAAATCTGATGATTCATTAAAAGTTATTAGAAGGGGAGAGACAGACAGACCTACTATATTTTTTTATGTTTATTTAATTTTTTTATTCCTTTTTTCTTTTTTTTACACTTTTTTCCGATTTTGTTTTACTTTCTTGACTCATCATGACTAAGAGCCATGATTGACCCAAAGGATAAATTTTTAAAAAATATTTCAAAATACCTATCATTTCATCTTTCAAGAACATTTTCTTTTGAATATTTTACAAACATGTCATTAGCAGCATGTGACATTTTTATTAAATACATTTTTATATTCAGATAAATTTATACAGGGTTTCTCAGAAGTTCTAGAAAGATGTGAAGTTGGAAATGCTTTCCTAAAGCAGTGATGTACCGAGAGGCACCATAAAGAAAAGCGATACTGTTAAAATTATTTTATCGTGTGATTATATTTCCCATGTATATATTGTTGTAACTAGTGTTATTTGCCATCACTACATTGAAGAAGTATTTTGACAGCGCTATTATATTATTGCGTTCAGCTCACTCACCAAAATCAAATCGTTTTCTTTTATGTATTTCAGTTTTCCACTTAAACCTAATAAATGGTAACAGATACATTTGAAAATATTTTAAATAATAAGTGTAAAAAAAGTAAAAGTTACATATGCCAAAGTACAGTAGGCTCTCGATTATCCGCGAGCGGATTATCTGCAGGGCGTATTATCCACGAGGGTCTCGGGTAAAAAACAAACAGAATTAACTGGTTTTTTCGAAAAAGCATGAATGAAAATTTTGTTTTATATTTTTGTTTCTTACCCAAGAGTACGGTGCACATCATCCAATAAATTATTTTTTCTGGGCCTTATCGTAAGTACCACTTCTTTATAGATTTTATACCCTTGAGAACCTCAAAAACAAATATTTTTTTATGCTGTACCTATCGTCACTGTTTGTACATGTACATACCACGTTTTAAGTGTAAAACAAATATTTTTAAGCAGAACACATTTTTTATCTTCTTTACCCCTTATTTTATGCTTTTTTCGGATCATCCGAGATTTTCGTTATACGCGATACCCAAACCCAGATAATATAGACGAACTCGCGAACGCTGTTCGCAGAAAACTTTCGAAGTTTGCAGAAAATTTTTGCATTTTGTTAAAAAAGTTATAAATTTAGGAATTTTTCTATCTGAAATATGTCTTGATTTTGTTCATTGTGGGGCAGTAGCTTGTTACATACGAAACTGACGCATTCATTAATCATGACGGATTGACAACCAACCTCATGGTAGAACCTGCACTTCATACAACTTGATATTTTTGTTGTTGGTAGCACTTTAGGATTCAGAAGCCCCCCTTTTTTTTGCAGAAAATTTTAAAGAAATTTTTTAAGTTTGCAGACAGTTTTACATTTTATCTAAGTCTGGCGATACCCATGCCACCCAATTCTGCGGATAATCGGGAGTGTACTGTAAGTGTTCGAAGTTTTTCCACCGGCTACTACAATGCACACCTCACATTTTAGGCATGTGGAACTCTGAACAGTCTGGACCACTCTCGGCATATCTTGAATTTCATCAAGTGGGGAAAGCATTTTCGACCTCTCGTTGTTATATGATTTTGAATCGTTAGGATGCACACAACCACTCCTAGAAGTTGAAACACTTAAATGAGACATCCTGTATGTTTGATGATTCATTAAAAATGGTACTTAGATAGTTTATTTCGAAGCCTGAAAATTATTCTAGACATCATCATGATGCCTAGATTTAAATTCTTATTTCTAACACTGCTTGTGTATGTGTATGCATTAGCATCATTTACTTGTAGTGGAAAAAGTAATGCTTTTGAACAACAAAAGGCTAGAATATTTCCTTTTTAGATAGGCAGTAGAGATGAAACGGGCTCAGCCCGAGCCCAAAGCTCGGGGTCTAGAACCCGAAATAGGTTTCGGGCTCAGGCTCAGGCTAAGCAGGCTCTAAAAATTTACAAACTTCTGTTAATGAAGAATATTTGACAAAACATTCTTCAATAACAGAGAGATTTAAAAAAAAAAAACATTTTGAACCCAATTACAGTTGCAATATAAGTACCCATAATTCTATATTTTGTTGATGTAAAACAACACCTGAGACTAACATTTCATTAAAATCACGTCAGGCTAGTAGGTTTAGTATTCAGGGGTCAATCCAGGATGTTTAACCAAGGTACTTTTTTTGGAATTTTGTGAAAAGTAGTTTTAAATTCTGTGAAAACTAATTCGTAATTTTGTGAAAAATAATTATGGCTAGAAATATTCCTGATCGTTCTTTAAACTCAGATATTCAGATTTAGTGTTTTCGAGTGTGGGATTATTTGAAAGGTCCATTTTTGAGTGACTGAATTTTGTGAAGGGTCCCTTTTTGAGTTTCTGAATTGTGTGAAAGGTCCTTTTTTCCTAATTTTTCTCTAGATTGATCCCTGGTATTTGATACAAAAAATTTCCCTGGGACTAGAATTTACGTCAGAGACCATATCACCTGGGGTCGCAGGGTTGGGTTTTTGACGTCAAAAACCAGTTTTTGACATGACACATTGAAAACCTGTCGAAAACGTCGAAAACCTGTCTAAAACACAAATACAGTGGTTATTGAGATTTTTTATAAACATATAAGGTTTCTCATCCCGAAAAATATTAAATAAAATTTGTGCATCTTATCAATCAAGTTTAATAAACATTAAATTAATAAATTTAATGAAAATTATTTCTCATTCTTTTAAACTAACTTGTTTTGCCGTGGAAAAAGTTAAATATTAAAACTCAAATCCAGCTTTTAAAGTAGTTTTGTTTAAATGTTTTTATAACTATCAATTAGTTATCTTATCAATCAAGTTTAATAAAAATTAAATTAATAAATTTAATGAAAATTAATTCATATTCTTTTAAATTAACTTGTTATGGAGTGAAAAAAAAGTTAAATATTAGAACTTAAATCCAAATTTTAGAGTAGTTTTGTTTAAATGTTTTAATAACTATCAATTAGTTATCTTATCAATCAAGTTTAATAAAAATTTAATTAATAATTTTAATAAAAATTAATTCGCATTCTTTTAAATTAACTTGTTATGCCATGAAAAAAGTTACAAATATTAAAACTTACATCCAGTTTTTAAAGAAGTTTTGTTTAAATGTTTAAAAACTATCAATTAGTTATCTCATCAGTCAAGTTTAATAAAATTAAATTAATAAATTTAATGAAAATTAATTCTCATTCTTTTAAATTAACTTGTTATGCCATGGAAAAAGTTAAAAGTATTAAAAGTTAAATCCAGTTTTTAAAGTAGTTTTGATTAAATGTTTTAATAACTATTAATTAGCTATT
>JAXGGA010015528.1:0-28939 GCA_038373865.1 Uloborus plumipes
CATCAGACCTTCGTAGCTTAGTCAGTTTGTGCGTTGACCAATCTGACAGTTACGAAGGTCTTTTGTAGGTTTGAGGTTCGATCCTCACCTCGAGCACAGTAAAATTTACAAAAATATTCAAAGTCCCGAAATGAAAAAAAAAAAAGAATTAAATTCGTTCACTCAATAGATGGCGCCACGAGCGCCTAGAATAAAATTAAATTCCAGAAAATATTCAGAGTCAGTAAAATAAAATAAAGTAATCTTAAGGTTAAACAAAATCCTCGTAGATGGCGCCACTGGCTATCATGACAGCAAGAAACGTAAAAGCAACAAGTGTTGCCATTCAAAGAAACCTAAATATTTGGTTGTCATAGCAACCAGATCATCACCTTGTAGTCTTGCGTAAGCAAGAACGTGTTGCCAACCGAAAACTCCCGGCGGCCCCAAAAACGCAACAAGTGTTGCCATTCAAAGAAACCTAAATATTTGGTTGTCATAGCAACCAGAAAAGGTGTTGCCATTCGAAAAAAAGCCTCATAACCTTCTTCAACGTGTAAAACTCCCGGCGGCCCTGAAAACAACTCAACCCCAAGCAGCAGCCCCTAAACAACTCAACCCAGGGTGGGGGAGGTGCAGGTGGGGGAGGGAAGGTCGCAGGGGGTGGAGGTCCACCCCACCACCCCCTGTGCCGGTGAACTGTCCTTTTACGGCTACTCATATTCATGAAACCATTAAAAACAAAATTTCAAATCAGGTGAAGAACAAACAAAAAGTTATCAGTTTTTTAAATATTACTTTACATTTAGCTTTTATGTAGTAAACTGAAACAGAAAGCGATTATCTTATTAGTTTATGATGTTTGTAAATAGAAGTAATTTGCATTGGTCTCCTTTTCAAAACATATTGCGATTGTGTTATTAGTTACCTGCTACGATTATTTAGAAATATCTTTTTAGATAACTGTTTCAGAAATCATGGGCATGAAGTAAACTACTATAGAAAAAAGCAGCTGTTTATTATCGAACCGAAATCTACCGAATTTCGATGGAGGAAAACAAAGCCGATTAGAAATTCGTTTGCGCCAAGATATGCGATTAACGCCAAACATTGCACTTTTCAACCACGTGACTTGTGGGTAACTCTGGAACGCTTCTTCCGAAGGGGAAAAGGTAGCTGGATATCTCTACGTATCTCAACTCTATGCGTACTCCTCAGGCGATGAAGGCGCATCTGGGGCCCTACTCTGAAACTTCCTGGAACTTCCAGTGACGTCTTACTCCCTCACGACAAGCAAGAATAGTCGAAAAAGTAGTCGCTTGTCAAATTTTGTACTACTCGCCCTTATTAACCAACGCGGGTAACTCGAGCAGCCTAGGGTTACCTACCGATCGCCGGGTTGACGCTATCAACCAACGCGAGTTGGGGTTAACACTAAGTTGTAAACATTTTTTTCCGCTCCAACCCTAGCCCCTCGATTTCGGCGAGTTAACTCGCGACAGTGGTGATTTGAAATGGATTGACCCGGCACTTAATAATTAACTTTTTCGTATGAAATCGATATATACATTTTCGTTTTTACCTTCATATTTTTTGTGCGGAGGGGGGGGGGCACCATATTTATCAGTGCCCGGGGCACCCAAGTGTGTAAATCGGTATACCAAATACATATCACTAATCTTAATATTCAAATATTTGTTTTTACATCATAAAGTCAGTATTTTCATTAATTTAATCATTAGTAATTTTTTAATACAAGAAAATGCATTCAGATGTGTTATTTTATTGCTAGAAATATTTGAAAGCAAATAAACATAATTTTTTAGCAAATTATTTATAAAATAAATGAATAATAAATGATGCATACATAAAATATCAAGACATGTGTCAAATATTTATTTTATTCCATCACCACCAGCAAGCTAATTGTGTTAAATAACTTGTACTAATGACAGGGAATAGTGGCAGATTAATCATGTCGCAATTACGAGGAGAATTACAACAAAGAATGAAAGCCCTAATGTACCCAAGCGAGAATTTTCTCTCCTTCTACCGCGTATCGAGAAGGAAAAACGATTGACCAATCAAATGACAGTATTTTTAGTATATCTCACTCGCGTTACATTAACATTCGCGCGTGCATTTTGCTTTAACTTTCTGGTTTAGCTTAGCCTCCGAAATAGATGGCAAAAAGATTTGAGAGCCAAATATTAAAAGCATTCGGGCAGATTAAGGTGTTGTGTTTCAGGAATTTAAAAATATTAGAATTTTAAATCGCAATTAGTACCTCTTTTCAACACATACGAGCATACAAGCGCAAGCGAAGTAAAGTGTCGAAATACATTATGCGAATTCATTTCAATGTATCAAATGCTTCGACTAAACATGAAAAAATTTATAAATACTTTTAAAAAATAATACTAATATTTAAAATTATTTGTTAAATTAAATCATTTAACTTCATGACTTTGTTTTCAGCGATATTTTGACTTTATCGCAATAATAATTTTAAATTCATGCTTTAAGTAAAAGTCCCCTTTTTGCGTTACTCATTTTTGTTTTCGCAATAATAGTTGTATTTTCGGTTCTTAAACGCTAAGTAAAGAAAAATCACATGTCTGAACAGAGCAAAAAAAGTTATTAAATCCATCTAAAGTTTTTAAAATGGAGAAATTTCATATCGCACTATGACAAGATAAAAAATAAATTTAAAAATACTCTTTCGAAAACTTGAAATCCAAAATATTTTACTACTTCATTATATTGTTTTTATTTGGGGGGGGGACAGCACATAAAGCTCGAGCTCAATGCCCTACAAAGTCGTGTCCTGTGCCTAGGTATCACTTTTTCAAAACGTGTATTTAAAACATTTGTTGTTTGAGAGGGGTAAAAATTACTGCATGTGCTGCTCTTTTTGCAATGATTTTGATAGACTCAATTTTGCTTTTCACGATATTTTGGGCTTTTCGCCCCATAAGATATATATATTCACTCTCTAAATATTAAGTACAAGTCCCTATTTTTGGGGCAATGCATAAGAGAAAAATGGAGATCCTAAATCACATGTCTGCGGATCTTTTTTCCAAAATGCATTTAAAACGCTCTATGTTTGAGAATTGAAAGAAAAAAATTCACGTTTTATTCTTTTGCTATCATTTTAAGACTTGAAAAACGATGATTCTATTATTCTGTGAGAAAAAATTACTTAAATGCGATACGATAAAAACGAAATGCTCCCCCCTCCCCTGGTAGAAAATAAAATTTGAGTAAAGAGCTCATTTTATTAAAGGAAAAGTATCCCTCCCCCTTGGGTTAGATCGACACCCTGATTAAGTAAATATATAAATTCAAGTTTTGGGCATACCTTAAAGTAATTTCAATTTGCAAAATTTTGGCCAATTTCTCAGTAAAATAAGATGCTTAAGATAATAGATAATCGGCAAAGTTGCAGATATCCAATTACTGCCGATAAATGGATGCCTCTCCCAAATTCAAACTCAAAATAAAGAAAAAATCTTGACTCTCAATGTAAAAACATACTAAACCACATTTTCAGAATTTATAAACATTATGGCACACTCTGCGTTGAGAAAAAATGGAATAAACAAATAGCTTCTCACTGCCGAGGAAGGCATCTCACGTCTTCTTACCCTGTCGTAAACTTCTCGGCGCGATTCTAGATACCTTAAATTAGAAGTGGCTTTGAGATTAGCGATTATTCGTGTCTCACGAGATGTGACGTCACGGGGCACAAAAAAACCCTATTCTCGGTATCGACTATATTGACGATACAATGAGAGTAGGGCCCCTGATCGGAATGGATCTGCAAAGGTGTCCCATATCTCGAGATCCAATGCTGGACTAGAGTCTCTGCTACAGTGGTAGCTTCTTGATCCGGAATGGAATATGCTTCGGGCCATTTGGTGAAATAGTCAATGGAAACGAGGATGTATTTGTTCCCATATGTAGTTTTCGGTAGAGGACCAAAAATGTCGATCCCGATTCGTTCGAAAGGAGCTCCTACGTTGTAAAGATGTAGCTTCCCGCGGCTTCTTCTCTTCGGTCCTTTACGGGCAGCATAGGCGTCACAAGAATGACACCACTTCTCCACGTCATCCTTCGCCTTGCTCAGGTGGTCACCCTCCCAAGTACTGACCACGCCCGATGTTGCTTGACTTCGGTGATCAGACGAGAACCGGTATTTTCAACATGGTATGGCCGTTGACGGCTGATAGGGGGCTGGACATCTTCAGGTGCTTGCGAACTCATTATTATGTAATTTTTTCTCTTTCTCGATAGCCTGATAAAAATTTAAAAAATACTGAACAGTCACACAATTATTGGACAACTTTATTTCCTTAAAAAACGTGACCGTTTCTGCACCGAAAACAAAAAAGCCAACATCACGTGGTGTTCCCAGGTGCTCACCCTCCCAAGTACTGACCACGCCCGATGTTGCTTGACTTCGGTGATCAGACGAGAACCGATATGTTCAACATGGTATGGCCGTTGACGGCTGAGAGGGGGCTGGACATCTTCAGGTGCTTGCGAACTCATTATTATATAATTTTTTTTCTTTCTCGATAGCTTGATAAAAATTTAAAAAATACTGAACAGTCACATAATTAGGAGACAACTTTATTTCCATAAAAAACTTGACCGTTTCTGCACCGATAAAAAAAAAAAAGCCAACAGCACGTGGTGTTCCCAGGTGATCACCCTCCCAGGTACTGACCACGCCCGATGTTGCTTGACTTCGGTGATCAGACGAGAACCGGTATTTTCAACATGGTATGGCCGTTGACGGCTTAGAGGGAGCTGGGCGTGGGCATCTTTACGTGCTTGCGAACTCATTATTATGTAAATTTTTCTCTTTCTCGATAGCCTGATAAAAATTACAAAAACACTGAACGTTAACACTGTTAGGAGACTACTTTATTTCCTTAAAAAACGTGACCGTAACTGCACCGAAAATAAAGCCTACAGCACGTGGTGTTCCCAGGTGGTCACCCTCCCAGGTACTGACCACGCCCGATGTTCCTTGACTTCGGTGATCAGACGAGAACGGTATTTTCAACATGGTATGGCCGTTGGCGGCTGAGAGGGATCTGGACATCTTTAGGTGCTTGCGAACTCATTATTATGTATTTTTTTTTCTTTCTCGATAGCCTGATAAAAATTACAAAAACACTGAACGGTAACACTGTTAGGAGACTACTTTATTTCCTTAAAAAACGTGACCGTTTCTGCACCGAAAACAAAAAAGCCAACAGCACGTGGTGTTCCCAGGTGGTCACCCTCCCAAGTACTGACCACGCCCGATGTTGCTTGACTTCGGGGATCAGACGAGAACCGGTATTTTCAACATGGTATGGCCCTTGACGGCTGATAGGGGGCTGGACATCTTGAAGTGCTTTCGAACTCATTATTATGTAATTTTTTTCTTTCTCGATAGCTTGATAAAAATTTTAAAAATACTGAACAGTCACACAAATATGAGACAACTTTATTGCTGATGTCAAAATCGGTAAAATTTGGCGATCCTTAGATGCGCCTCACAGGACGTCCGACGGACTATTTTTTTTTTTAGGTCTAAGGATGACCAAAAGTGATCCGCATCCTTTCAGGACGTACCACGGACTTTTCTTCCAGATGTCCTGGGAACTTATCTCTAAGGATGTCCCAAGTCTCAACAAAATCAATTGTTTTAGGATATTATTTTCAAGTTGTAGGGGAAATTTTATTTTTTATTTTCTCAATGAAATTTACTACAAATGACAGTAAACTATAATACACAAAACTTATACGAAGCATGAAAATAATATTTAAACTAACTAAACATAAAAATATGCTACAAATTTTTGAAGGAAAAAACTCCTTGAAAAAAATACAATTTTTTAAAATTTTACAATTAAATATGAAATGGGAAGCTCAAAGTAGCTCAACAACTAATTTTAAAAACCAAATAAATACAAAACAAGCTTGTGTTTGTCCGAAATATTTTTTTAAATTATGTCATGGTGTACTGTAAAATTCGATGACATGAGGTCATCCTAAAGAGCATCACATAGGACGTCCCAAGTACAAATTTTATTATTGTCTTCCGGATAGCCTGAAGTAAACTGCAACATTTCAAGACGTACGAAGGACTTTATTTTCTGACATCCTGCGGTCTTAATTCTTAGGATGTCCTGCAAATGAGTCAAATCAGTCGATTATAGGACTTATTAAACTTCGAAAATTCTTATTTTGAGTGAAAGTGGTGAGTACGAAGTGATTTTTTTTTCCATATTCATCTATGAAATTTTTGGACTTCTAATATACTTTATTCTAAACGGAAAAGTGATCGATTTGTTCCGAAGAACATGGATTTTTTTAAAGTAAAGTTGAAATATTTAACTATTATAAAGCTGAGAAATGAACGAAGTTACATAAAAATTGAAGTATTTTCAAAGTACACTGCTCGACATTGAAAATGCAACACCAAGAAGGAGTGGTCAGAAATTGATGAAATTTGGTAAGAAGACAGAGACAGCATGGAACAATAAGTGATATTTATTTCAAAATAAATAAGCAAAATTTAGAGCGAGGACAGCGTCGGCTCAGTAAGAAGTAGGACCACCGCGGACAGCGATGCACGAAGAAACACGTCTAGGCATGGAGTCAATAAGCCTGCGGATGGTGTCCTGAGGGATGGCACTCCATTCCCTTTCAACCATTTGCCACAGTTCGTCCTCTGAACGAGGCAGTGGCAGGTTCTGCAAACGGCGTCCAATCACGTCCCACACATGTTCGATTGGTGACAAGGCAGGAGAGTATGGTGGCCAGGAAAGCATCTGTACACCTCGTAGAGCATGTTGGCTGATTCGAGCACTGTGAGGCCGGGCGTTATCCTGTTGAAAAATTGCATTTGGCAGACCCTGAAGGTAGGGGATTGCCACCGGCCGCAGTACATTATCTACATATCGTTGGGCCGTCATAGTGGCCCCGAATACGAACTAGAGGTGATACGGAATTGTATGCAATAGCGCCCCAAACCATTATGCCACGTTGTCGCGCTGTGGGGCGTTCCACAGTTACTGCCGGATTCAATCTTTCTCCACGTCGACGCCACACACGTACGCGATGACTATCGCTGGACAAACAGAAGCGGGATTCATCTGAGAAAACTACGGTTTGCCATTCTGCCATCCACGTCGCTCTGGTCCGGCACCATTCCAAACGTTGGAGTCTGTGCTGTGAGGTCAATGGCAGTCTTCTTAGCGGGCGCCGTGATTGCAGGCCACGTGCAACCAGTCGACGGAAAATGGTTCTGGTCGACACAGGAACATCCTGGGTACCTTGCACGTGCTGCAGAATCGACGTACAAGTGACTTGCGGGTCCGCCACAGCTTGTCGGTGAATCCGTCGATCCAAGCGGTCTGACGTCACTCTGGCTGCACCTGCACCCCTCAATGTGGCTACATTTCCTCTTTCCAACCATCTCCGACACAGCCGATGCACAGTGCTTGCATCCATGTGGGTATCAGCTGCAATTTGACGTATGGACCAACCTCCCCTTCTCAGTCCGATCACCATACCCCTTGTAAAGTCGTCTATATGCTGGAAGTGTCTTCGTTGAGGACGGCGTGGCATTTCCTCCTATCACACGTATCCTTCGAGACAAAAACCAAATTTCTCCGATAATTAGTCTGGCAGAAAAACCAACATGAACATAGCCCACTTTTCAACTTCATTCTCTTATATCTTACTTCACGTGCGTCGGAGAGCTGCGCATTTCATATCATTTGCATAACTCAGTGATGCGTCTACGGTAAAATTTGCATGAATTTCTGACCACTCCTTCTTGGTGTTGCATTTTCAATGTCGAACAGTGTATATTAATAAACAAAAAAGTAGAACATTTTAAGAGTCAAAATTGATTCAGTTCAAATTTTTGTGTGTGGAAATGGACAATCATTTTTAAAACGTTCATGATAGTCAAAATTCTTGCAAATTTTGATAGAGGTCAGAATTAAAAAAAAAATATTTTGGCAAAAATGCTCTCCTTCTCTCAAATTTAAAACATCAAAATTTGAACTTGATTTATTAAAGTTTATACTAGGAGAATGACCTGATATTAATACACTACAGTATATCCTGAAGATATTTTTTTTAAAATAATGATTGTTTTAAGCTTTTTTTCTTTTTAAATTCATTATAAAATGTAAAATATAATTCTACTGGCGTTTTTTTTTTCTCTTTAAACTTCTAAAATGAAAATTTTAGTTTTAAATTGTTATAAAAACAAACTATCCCTAACGTTATTAGACGATTTTTTTTTTAAAAATTGATATATTTTAATTGTAAAAGAAATAAAAATTAAAATAAGTAAATACACCATTTTCTGTTATAAGCACACACATTTGAAATTTGTTATTATCATTCTTAAATAGTTTACTTTAGGGCAAAAATACGGGGGATTTTTTCAGATATATTTGAATTGTATTAGTATTACTTAAAAATCGTTCACTGATGCAATATTTTTTATTATTAAAATTTTAAAAATAGTTCTGAAATAGTTTTCCAAAACAATAGTTTTTCGCACCGAGGTTGAAGAAATGTCCTAATACCGAAAAGATAGCTAACATTATTTTTTTATTTCTGAAATCAAAAGGGCTTTGTCCAAAAAGATTGAAATTATGACACTATACCACCGTCAGAGTGGTATAGTGGTTAAGACGCTGGTCTCTGACGCCCAACAGCGCGGGTTCGAACCCGGCTCCAGTCGGTGGATTTTCATGATGCAGAAAATCGACAGCACTCATGTCATATGAATATGCGGCATGTAAAAGATCTCTCGAGTACTTGTAGACAGCCAAAGTATTAATGAAAGCATAAGTTGAACACTTGATGTATAGTCCGTCTAATCTTCTAAAGAGAACCAAAATTTTTACAGCTATAGTTCGTATTACGTCTTTTGTTCATTTTAATTAGTCCATTTAACGTCCGAAGGACCAACCACAAAAAGCTTGGTCCTAGACATAGCTAATAAAAGGTCTGACATCATTTGAACAACCTGGGGATAATGTTTTCTGAACGTCCTGAGGACCACGAAAGGCTTAAGTCCTCGGGATGACTTCTGACAACACAGGAACCAACTGGGGAAGAACACTTCGCGGACATTGAACGGTCCCTAAGCTGTCCCTCGATCACCGCGGGATGAAATTTAAACGTCCAAAGGATGAGTTAATATTTTGAGTTAGTCCTGAAATGACATTTCTAGGACGTCCAAAAGACAAAGTAGTGCTGTTTAGGACGGGTGGTCAATGGCCTCCCCCCTGGTTTTGGAAATTAATGTATTTTCAGATGAGTGGGCGTGGCTTTTGCTTTTTTTTGGTATAATTTGCATTGAAATTTGGTGTATTCCCCCCCCCCCCCAACCGGCAAAATTTTAAATGACGGCGCTGCGTCAGAAAAAAGAGGGTTAACAACTGGGAAATACGAATTTTCACAATATTTAGTGGAAAACCTTTCCCCACCAATATCCATGACGGAAAATAACTATGCAATGGTAAAAAATGAAGTTTTTATTCATATGATCATTGTGAATTTTTTTCTCTCATTTATATTTGTGAGAAGCGATTAATATCAAAGCCAAGGTTGCAAAAATTCAACCTTAAGACTTCATCTCTCAATCCCCCCCTCCCCCGAAGAGCCTGTCCCGTATTTACAGTTCTTAAATCTGGCAACCCTGATTGAGATACTAAATAACTTCATAAAACAGTTTTATCAGACCACAAATAAAAAAATTAAATATTAAAAATAATAGTAATACTTTTATACTTAAGTATGTAGCTATAATTTTAGACATTAAGTTTGAATCATTTCTGTTTCGAGTCTATTTACAGAAGTCACAGATGTAATCGTCTTTGCTCTGCTCCTGTGCAGTCAAGGTGAGCCCACAGACAACAACTTACGCACTGAATCCAAAATTCCCCTCGTTGATCTTGAGAGAATTTGCCGTCTCAAAAGATACATTCAGCGTCATTGCTTTTTTGTTGTCTTGAAATACTTAGCATTCCATAATACCCGACATGCCATCTTGGGAAATGAATATTTAAAATCATGGACCAAATATTGAAAGCTAAAAAACGACTACAGTATAAAAAAATACAATTATTTTAGTGTACATTACGGTTAACATCAATTCTTTAAGTTATATTTTTGTAACAGATTAAAAATTTGAAGACTTACCTCCAAAATCTCTTGAGAATCAAAAACTAAACTTTTTTTTGTAGTACTCTAATGACAACTGTAAGCGGCGAACTCTTACAGCAATGCATCATGGGAGTCTTTCTCTTGAATAGTTCATGTTATTTCCACGGTATTGCAGCACAGAACGAAGGAAAAACCTCGGCATTCAATATTTCCCGACTATTCCATAATACCCTCCTCTCCTCTATTCTTTAATTCAAATGTGCTTCACAATCTTTCAAATTCCACTAAACGTCATGTTAAAGTTAAAATCACAATGCGCCAAATAAATCAAAAAGCATTAAGTTAAGTAAGGAACAGGAGATATCATTTACAGTGAACTCTCACTTATACACCGCCTCATTTATGCGCCTTTTTCCCTCATACGACTATTTTAAATGGTCCCAGCACCATTCATAGCAAAAAAGTGATAGTATCATTCGTTTATGCGTAGCTCTGAAGATAAATATTTCACTTATGCGCCGAATTTTCCGTAAAATGTAAAAGAAAAAAAAATATTTTCTTTAAAAAATAAGCTTTTTTCTTCACTTTCTTCTTTAATCTTTCGTCTTTATTGCTAACGGAAGGCACTTTTTCGCATGAACTAGAGTTCGGAGAGGGACAATTACCTATTAGGGATCGTTTTAAAGAGAACAGTTTGTAATTAGGTATGCTACAATTTTTGTTTTCTCTTTATCATTATAGATACGTTACAGTAATAGCCAAACCGTAGTAATATGTCCCTTTTCAAAAGAAACATTCGTATTCATTCTCTCATTAGCACGTATGTTGCGTTTTAGTCCTTTAAATAAGCTTGTTCACTTATACGTCTCTCTCACTTACGCGCCTTTTTCTGTTGGTCCCTTGGGCCGGCGCATAAGCGAGAGTTCACTGTATTCAAATTTATTTAATTTTCAAGTCTTAACTCTGTACGCAAATTTAAATCACTATGTAACTTCAGAGACAAAGAGCAGTTTGTCTGGAAAATGGACCTAGTGTTTCAGTTTTGCGTATAGAGTTAAGGTTTGAAAATTGACTAAATTTGATTAATTAATATCTCCTGTTCTAATTAACGGAGAAAAACGTGCTAAAACCTTTCTTTTTCAGAAAAAAACCCCTTTCCAGTGATATATAATGATATGAGGTGGGGGAACGTTTTCCCCCTCAATGGTGCCGTATACACCAAAAATGAGACTAATTAATTAATTTAAAATAACTTATTCGAAATTTAGAATTCGGCCTTTGAGGTGCATTTCGCGGGGATACGTTCGAATTTTTGTGCCAAGTTTCAGGTCTGTAGGTGCTATGAGGGCTTCTGGCCATCGGTTACAAACATACATACAGAGCCCGGCATCTTTATATATATAGATTACTATGTTACTAATTTTTGCCGCAGAGAAATCGTCATCAAAGAGCTGAAATGCTACTGCTGACCATAAAATGAAGCAAAAAATTTTTATCCTAAATGATTTCGAAATTAATAGGGAACATTTGACAGTTACTTGTGTAACAACGCAAATTAATGGTAATTGTAGCCTTGTTTAAAGGTTTTATTAATTTAGTATGCGGATTACTTTGCGTTTTGACGTAATTTTTAATGGATACATACGGAATCGGCCATTTCAAATGTGGAAGTATTATCTTGATGATTAAGATTCTCCCGCCGCAGTCGACTAATATCAGACAATAATTGTTTTTTTTTTTTTTTTTTTTTGTTACAGGGTCATTGCATGTCAAGTGATCCAACGTTTTTTACCTTACATTTTTGTATTTTTCTCATTTGGCTCATCAATTGTACCCCTTGAGGTAATCAAAAGTCTCAATTTTTGGATTTTTATCTCTATTATTTTTTCATTTATGAGACTTTGAACTTTGGAAAAACCCTCGTTTTTCCATGGATAAGGGTACATAAAAGGGACCATAACTCGGCACCAAATATAGATAGCACGATTTGGTAAATGGTATTTTAAAGTAGGTTAGTTGCCGCTTAATATGATATGCAACATGACTAATTTGATAAAAATTTTCTTTTTCAAAAAATGAAATTTAAATTTCAAATTTGAATTTCTCGAAAAACATATAATGAATTTTTTTGAAAAAATTCTCAAAAATTTTTGTGTATTTCATCTATGTTTGTACAAATTTTTAGATTGGGATCTCAATGGGATCATATTTTTTTGAATTTTTGAATAAAACTGTATAGGAAAAAAATGATATTTTTTAGATTCTATTTATTTAAATACTAAGTTCTCTTGCTTGTGATGGTCTAAAAAGTAGTGAACAAACATGAATATGTTTAAAGTGAGCTGGCATGAGCTTATAGATTTGTCAGGTTCACCCCCTTACCCCTTTCTCCACCGCACAACCACTCTTTTTTAATTTAAAACTGTTCAAAATGTTTAAAAAAAAAAAAAACTCTTTGATACAAAATGAATAGTAAACTTATTTCAAGTTGGTAAATGAGTTTCCTTATAACTAGACGAAGTATCCCCCTCCTCCACCCAAATATACCATTAACGCTGTACTATTATGACGTCTAACCTGGGGATTGAATTGACTATTATTTTTACTCTAGGTAAGTGAGCTAGCATTAACTTGTAGATTGGTCAGCTCCCCTTCCTTCCCTCCTGACCCAATCATTTTCCCCCCAAACTGTTTAAAATGCTAAAAAAACGCTTCTTTGATACAAAATGAACAGTAAACTTGTTTAAAGTTGGTAAATGGGCTTCCTTATAACAAGGCAAAGTACAACCCTTCCCCCACCCAAATATACCATTAACGCTATACTAATATGATGTCTCACATAGGGATTGATTTGAGGATTATTTTCCCCCTAGGTATATATTGTTTTTCAGACGAAGTGTTTCGTTTTCAGTCCGAACTTCACAAAGTACTTCCATTCAAAATCTGAATTTAAACTTATGGTTCTTTTCATCCCCTCCCCCAGCACCAATCTTCAATTTTGAAGAGAGGGAATAAATGGGTCTCCCCAAGATCATAGCAAACAGCAAAATAGCACTGTTTCCCCTTGTTCTCATAATGTTTTCCCATTATTTTTACACAAAACTGAAAAGAAATCAAAGTATCAGGTTATATGTCAGTCCCCATCGCTGCTTTTCCTTTCTCTTATTGGACAAAGCTCATGAGCTAATAGGAAAGAGTAACAAACAGAGTAAACTGAAACACTACCAGACATCAGTAGAGACTAAGGCTTTGAAATGGGGCTAGGCGGGACGATAAAAAAAATAAAAGTTTGGAGTGGAAAGGTAGGGTAAGGGGGGGGGAGCAATCTGTAAAGAAGTTAAACAACATGTGAGTTTGTGCTCAAAAAAGCAGTGTTTGTTTAATATATATATATAGATATATCTTGCTGCATTACTTTCCTTTACAACAAAATGAAAAAGAACACAAACGATTAAAAAAATTAAATAACAGCTGCACACTAGATAATGTGGAAAGATAGTTATGGGGACACAGACATATGATCTGATATTTTGATTTATTTTCAGTTTTGTGCGAAAAGAATAGAAAAAACGATGAGAACAAGGCGAAACAATGCTATTTTGCTGTTTGCTATGATATTGGGGCGACCCATTTATTTCCTCCCTTCAAAATTGAAGATTGGTGCTGGAATAGAAGATGAAATGAATCATAAAGTTAAATTTCAGATATTGAATGGAAGTACACTTTGAAGTTCGGATCGAAAAGAAACACTTCGTCTGAAAAACAATATACAGGGTGTCCACTCCAATCGTGGACCAATAGCTAATTTCTAAACCGTTAGAGATAAGCATATAGTTTATTTAGGAAAAAATCTCCAAATTACGAAAGGAATTTTGGGTCTATTCAATGTTTTTCAAAAAATCAAATTTTGAAAGAGTTACGAAATTTAAATTTTTATACAGCCCCCCAGTCATATCAATCATATTTAGTAAAACATTCTAGACACTGTAACGTTTAAAACAAAAAAAAAATCACTCTTCTACCACAAAAATTGACCGAGTTATGACGTTTTGAAAAATCGAGATTTTGAAGGATTTCGCATACGGTCCCTTAAGCGATCGCTCGATGACGTCATGAAATAATGCAAAATCTTGATTTTTCAAAACGTCATAACTCGGTCAATTTTTGTGGTAGAAGAGTGATTTTTTTTTAGTTTTAAACGTTACAGTGTCAAGAATGTTTTACTAAATATGATTGATAGGACTGGGGGGCTGTATAAAAATTTAAATTTCGTAACTCTTTCAAAATTTGATTTTTTGAAAAACATTGAATAGACCCAAAATTTCTTTCGTAATTCGGAGATTTTTTCCTAAATAAACTATATGCTTATCTCTAACGGTTTAGAAATTAGCTATTGGTCCACGATTGGAGTGGACACCCTGTATATACCTAGGGTGAAAATAATCCTCAACTCAATCTCCAGGTTAGACGTCACATTAGTATAGTGTGAATGGTATATTTGGGTGCGGAGGGGTATAGTTCGTCTAGTTATAAGGAAACCCATTTCCCCACTTTAAATAAGTTCACTATTCATTTTGTATCAAAGAGTTTTGTTTTTTTTAAACATTTTGAACGATTTTGAATTAAAAAAGAGTGGTTGTGCGGGGGAGAAAGGGGTAGGGGGGTGAACCTGACAAATCTATAAGCTCATGCCAGCTCACTTTAAACATATTCATGTTTGTTTACTTCTTTTTAGACCATCACGAGCAAGAGAACTTAGTATTTAAATAAATAGAATCTAAAAAGTATCATTTTTTTCCTGTACAGTTTTATTCAAAAATTCAAAAAAATATGATCCCATTGAGATCCCAATCTAAAAATTTGAACAAACATAGATAAAATACACAAGAATTTTTGAGAATTTTTTCAAAAAAATTCATTATATGTTTTTTGAGAAATTTCAATTTGAAATTTAAATTTCATTTTTTGAAAAAGAAAATTTTAATCAAATTAGTCATGTTGCATATCAGATTAAGCGGCAACTAACGTACTTTAAAATGCCATTTACCAAATCGTTCTATCTATATTTGGTGCCAACTTATGGTCCCTTTTATCTTCCCTTATCCATGGAAAAACGAGGGTTTTTCCAAAGTTCAAAGTCTCATAAATGAAAAAATAATAGAGATAAAAATTCAAAAATTGAGACTTTTGATTACCTCAAGGGGTACAATTGATGAGCCAAATGTGAAAGAAATACAAAAATGTAAGGTAAAATTTTTCTCAGATTTTGGATCACTTGACGTGGAATGACCCTACATCGTGTAAGAAGTAAAGTATTATTACGTAGTCTTTGGAACAAAAACTGGCGTCAGTTGAAAAAATCGCCGAGAATCTCTATTATTAAAATCTTCTTACAACAAATCTGGCAAAATTCCTGTTCGAATGGATACTAAGTAGTTGCCCAATTGAAACCCCGTGAAAGTGCCCAATTAACGTAAACAAATTTAAAAACGCCGTTAAGTTGTATTTAAACCTTCATTGTTTTGGAAAATAATGAAGCCAATCCATTTATTAGTTGCCAATCTCTTCAAGCGATTACGTTACCAATACTCTAAAACACATATTTACAAATCTCGCGAAATTAATTGATGCAGTGAACATTAAGGAATACAATTTAAACTACAAAATAATATTTGCACGTTGCAAAGCACTATAAAAAACACATTGCTTAGGATAAATATTCTACTTACAATTAAGACTACAAAATGTTTTAAATGCAAATCATGGTGAAAGATTGGATATTAACCATGAAGTTGAAAAAAAACTTACTTTTTGATTTGACTTAAGAAAAGCCTTGAACAGTTATACTATTATTGAACTATTATACTGTAAAAACAACAGTATATTCACGACCAACTAGAGGAAGGGGCCAGAGCGGAAGCGCGTGACGTCGGGTGCGTTCATAAAGTCGAACTCGTTTAACGCGTGAAGCTCGCGAGGCGAACGAGGCGTTCAAAAAGTCAACGCGTTGGCTAACCGGTCATCCATAAAGTGTAACTCGGTTAGTTTCGTGAAGCGAAAATCTTAACGAAGCTCACGAAGGAAAAGGGTGGTTTGTCGAGTGAAGAAACATGGCGGCGTCCAGTGCCGATATGAACCACAACGTGTTCAGATGCGAATATTGTTCAAAAGAGTCAGAAAGCTATGATTTTATGTTTCAACACGTACAATCATGCAGTAAGTATATGCCTGGTTTGTCCAGATGGGTTTTTATCTACGATATAAAAAAAAAATTGCATTAGACATGATGTTGCTCATTGTTTGGATTTTGAAAATTTTAAGTTTCAGAAAGTAAAATAAATCTTTTCACAAAAATTTTTTTGTTCTAAATAACCGACGTTTAACACAAAATTTTTGTGTTACAATTGCTTCGGTTGTGTACAATTGCTTTTGGTGTTACAATTGCTTCGTGTATTACAATTGCTTCGGTATACATAAGTTTCCTATTTGCAAATTTATTGCTAATTTATTCATAAGTGGTTTCATTCATTTGACAATGTTTATTACCTTTCGGATTTTTTGGAAATTTATTTCTTAACGTTTTTTTCTTGGTGGTCTCATGTAATAAATTTCGGCTCTAAGTATTGTCTAGTTTGTTTTGTTAATATCGAGTTTTCGCTATTTATACTGTCTTTTGTTCCTCCGTGTGTTGCTTTTATCGGATGATTCTTCATCCTAAAGCTCACACTTCTTGAATTGAGAAAGTGGTTCCTTGTAGACTCAAAACACGTGTCTGCAGTCAGTGGCGTAGCAAGAACAAAATTAAGAGTGGGTGAATAAATTTTGCGAGGCCCCTTGTCCTCCCCTCCCCCATTTTAAGAATAATTCCATCTCAAATTTAATTTTGTGGTGTAAAAAACCAAATTTCTCGTATTTGTAGTTAAGAGCGATATTTTAAAAATTCAAACGTAAAAGAGAAAATTTGGAAGTGATTTTTTTTTTATTTCAACGTTCATCTTCACAAACATTTTTATTGTTTTCTGAATTTTAATAGCCTCGGCAAGTGCTATGCATTTTACTTTTAGCTACGTGTTTTGCATTCTACTATAACTGATCAAGAAATGAACCAAAATTCACCTTGTTTAATCATGTCAAGTGTGATTTTATGAAAGTCAATAGATGGTGTTGTGAAATGTAGACTACTCAAAAGCATTGGAAATTAAGATAATTATTTGCATAAGAGGGTATATACCTAATCAAGAATAAAAGCAAAAAAAGTTTCTATTAAAAAAATCTGACTCTTCAGGAAATAAGTTTTTCAAGCAGTGGGGCAGAAAACAAAACGTGTGAAGTTTTTATACCGTTTGAAAAAATGTTATGCTTTTTATTTTTTAAAGAAATACAGAATCAATAATAATATCCTCAAAATTTCCTTAATCTGCAATTCAGTTAAAAAGAATTTAGACAGTTAAAGTTCTATTTTGGTATTGAATAGCAACAGAAAGAGTAAAATGACAAAATAATAAAGAAAGAAAAAAAAGATGACTTTTTTACACAAAAAAAAAGGTTGTACGAGATTTTTCTCAAAAATATATAGTTCATCTTTAATCTTTATTATGTGCTTATCAAGAATCTAATAATTTATACACACCAAAGACATTCATGTGTGGAAATTTTTTTTATAAAATAAATTACTGTTGAGCTGGTGCCAGAGGTCGATTTCGATACCTACTACAGGGGACTGAATAAAAAAACCAAATATCCAAGGTAACAGTGGCTTCCTGAAAATTTTCCGTATTGGGCAAATTTTGTCCCAACTTTCCGTTAGTGGTTCAATATTGCAGTTTTTTTCCTCTGTTTTAATCGTATGTGTGCATACTCTCGTTTTAACATACAGCAAAAGTTGGAGTTTCATTTCATGCATTGTGATAGGTTTATAAACCTTTATATAAAACAGACCTTAACCCTCCTGGCGGCAAGCCCGAGTATACTCGTGCTGTTCTACGTAGTTTAACATTGAGTGGGCGTGTCCTGCCATTAGGAGGGTTAAGAAGATCACCTACTCTGTATTCCAGGAATTCATGTATGTTTTAAAAATAAAACTTTCCAAGTTTTATCAAAATTCTGGAGTCACTTATTTTTCAGGCTATTCACCAGAACAAGAATTGGATGATTCTTTTGGTAAGTTATTGTATTTTTCTTATATATATACAGGGTGTCCACTCCAATTGTGGACCAATAGCTAATTTCTAAACCGTTAGAGATAAGCATAGAGTTTATTAAGGAAAAAATCTCCAAATTATGAAAGGAATTTTGGGTCTATTCAATGTTTTTCAAAAAATCAAATTTTGAAAGAGTTACGAAATTTAAATTTTTATACAGCCCCCCAGTCCTATCAATCCTATTTAGTAAAACATTCTTGACACTGTAACGTTTAAAACTAAAAAAAAATCACTCTTCTACCACAAAAATTGACCGAGTTATGACGTTTTGAAAAATCAAGATTTTGAAGGATTTCGCATACGGTCCCTTAAGCGATCGCTCGATGACGTCATGAAATAATGCAAAATCTTGATTTTTCAAAACGTCATAACTCGGTCAATTTTTGTGGTAGAGGAGTGATTTTTTTTTAGTTTTAAACGTTACAGTGTCAAGAATGTTTTACTAAATATGATTGATAGGACTGGGGGGCTGTATAAAAATTTAAATTTCGTAACTCCTTCAAAATTTGATTTTTTGAAAAACATTGAATAGACCCAAAATCCCTTTCATAATTTGGAGATTTTTTCCTAAATCAACTATATGCTTATCTCTAACGGTTTAGAAATTAGCTATTGGTCCACGATTGGAGTGGACACCCTGTATATACACTGAAGTGACAAAAGTCATGGGATAGCAATATGCAAATTTTCAGATGGCAGTAGCATCGCATAGAACAGGTATAAATGCGCAGTGCTTTTACAGAGCTTTCATTTCTGTTCAAGTTATTCATGTGAAGAGGTTTTAACGTGATGATGACCGCACGACGTGAATTAACAGACTTTGAACGCGGAATGTTAGTTGGAGCTAGACGCATGGGTCATGCCATTTCGGAAATCGTTAGAGAATTCAACATTCCCAGATCCACTGTGTCAAGAGTGTGCCGAGAGTATGAAATTTCAGGCATAACATCCCACCATGGACAGCGCAGTGGTCGACCGCCTGCACTTAAAGATCGAGACCGGCGACGTCTGCAAAGAGTCGTAAATTCTAACAGACAAGCAACACTGCGTCAAATCACCGTAGAAATCAATGTGGGACGTACAATGGACGTGTCTGCTAGAACTGTGCGGAGAAATTTGGATTTCTTGGGCTATTCCAGCAGAAGACCGACTCGAGTGCCTTTACTGACAGAACGACATCGCTTGCAGCGACTCTCGTGGGCACGTGAGCATATCGGTTGGTCCCTAGATGAATGGAAAACCGTGGCCTGGTCCGATGAGTCACGATTTCAGCTGGTAAGAGCCGATGGTAGGGTTCGAGTGTGGCGCAGACCCCACGAAGCCATGGACCCAAACTGTCAGCAAGGCACTGTTCAAGCTGGTGGTGGCTCCGTAATGGTGTGGGCTGTTTTTTCATGGCATGGACTTGGTCCTCTAGTGCGACTGGACCGAATATTGACTGGAAATGCTTATGTGCAGCTACTTGGAGATCACTTGCAGCCATTCATGGACTTCATGTACCCAAACAACGATGGGATTTTTATGGATGACAATGCGCCACGTCACCGGGCCACAACTGTTCGCAATTGGTTTGAAGAAAATTCTGGACAATTCCAACGAATGATTTGGCCACCTAGATCGCCCGACATGAATCCCATTGAGCATTTATGGGACACCATCGAGAGGTCTGTTCGTGCCCAAAATCCTGCCCCATCAACGCTTTCACAATTATGGACGTCTATCGAGACAGCATGGCTCAATATTCCTGCAGAAGACTTCCAACGACTTGTTGAGTCCATGCCACGTCGAGTTGTTGCACTTCGCCGGGCAAAAGGAGGGCCGACACGATATTAAGAGGTATCCCATGACTTTTGTCACTTCAGTGTATATATATGTATATATATATATATATATATATATATATATATATATATATATATATATATATATATTAGGGTGGTCCTTATTTACATAGGAAAAAAAAATTTCCGAATTCAGCAAGCGACTTTTAAATAACTTTCATCATTTTGCCATGAATCGGGATCAAGTTGGAAAAAATCCTTCGGTATTTGCAATCTATCAAACAGTTTTATTGATTTGCAATTGATTCTATGAAGAGGAAGCTCTTTACTAAGAAAGTATTCTAAGTCATTTACTGCTATATCAATTTTTTTTATACATTCTTCAGACTCATCTTCTTTATCATCAAGCATTTTTTGGACTAATCTCTTTCTATCGTCTAAGTTTATTCGTTCATCAAACACAGATAAGGCTACTAATTCATCCCCTAAATACCATAAGTGTTTCAAGAATTTTCCTATTGCTACTTCTGAGACTTGTTTGTCATCATTTTTGTAAGCTACTAATGTTTTTAAAAACATGATGTCATTTAAAGGAGCTTCGATTGGGTTAGTTGCGGAAAACCATGGTTTGATATAGCATTTAACTATGAAGCAGCAAATGCGGTGAAGTCCTTTTTCCTCCTGTATCGTCAATTTAAATTGTGTCCTAAACATATAAATTTTTAAACAATAAATTCCTTTCGCCATCCACCTGGCTAAGTGACAGGCTCCAGGTTGACGGAAAGATATACCTCTAGGAGGGATTTCACCAAGAAATATTATAACAAGTTCTAAAAATTTTCTGTAATCTTCACGGGGAAGATCTTCCTGAATTTTGCTTTTTGCATAGACTAATATATTTTTTAAGTCGTCTTTTAGAATTTCCGCGGTACTTGTACTTGATTGAAATGTTTGAAAATCAGAATGATCCATATCTTTCCACGAAGTTTTGAAACGTTTAAATAATGGAATATCAGGTCCAGAACTAAGTGAGACATGAACTTCTTTAAAAACACTCTGCAGCACAAGTTCAAATATATGATGACGGCAAGCCATATGCAATAAATCACGGTTCAAGTTTTGCTCTAACAAAGTGCAAGCGCCAATTATACGGCCTGTATTGGAAGCCGTTGTATCAAACACCATAGCTTGAACTGTTTCTAACAGCGACCAATCATCTAGGATATCATAAACAGCTGAAGAAATTTCTAACCCTGAACTTGAAGGAATTTCAGGAATTCCTAGCAGTTGTTCACCAATTGGTCCTGTGGCTATCACAGGGAGTCTATCGGTGTTCTTTTTTCCAGTTATATCTGGAAGTAGCTTCGTGTCCCAGTGAACAACTACAAAATCCAAGTTTAAGTTCATGAAGTTTGCTTTCACTTCTCCCGATTTTTCCTCTCGAAGCTTTTCCCTTGCTCTCTTCAGAGATGAACGATTAATCACGAAGTCATTTGGATTTAGGTTTACTGCTTCTACGCAGGCTGTTAACAAATGAACTGCATCTCTCTCACTAACATGACATTTGTCTAAAACTGCTGAAAGGCGAGGAGTTAACAGTTCTTTCCTAGCTCTTTTCTGTTGTGGAATACCAGATGTAGAAGGGAGGTTCAACTCCAAATTAGGATCGATATCCATTCGATCGTATTCATCGGTTTCAAAATCTTGTGAATCGCAAGACGAATTTGATGACAAAAAAATACTATTTACTGGAATAGAAAAAAATTATTAAGATAACAGATTTTTATATTATTCTGATATGAAATATTTCTTAGTTTATTTTAGATGTTGCAGACGTAAATTCTTTTGTTAGAGTAATCAAGAATTTTTCGAAATTATTCTTTTTGGGAATTAAAACATTGCATTACCATAGATAGTTATTTATGTCTAAAAACAGAAAATTAAAACTTTTTTGCCATCATGTCCATTTACAGCACTTAAAACCCCTAATTTGATAGCCAACTTCGAGAAGTTTCATAAAAATTGTGCATGAAAACAAGTGAAATGCTTTTATATTTTCAACAATGTTCCTTTTGTTTTCTACAACAATGTAGTATCGGTTATAAAATAACATATTTTTAAAAGGTAACTAAAAACATCAAAATTTAATAAATGAACTTACCGTCGCGTACAGTGCTTGCTTTCAGCTTTCTTTCTTCTTCCTTTTCTTGTCGTGCAGATTTCTTTATTTCTTTAGACAACAGTTTTTTATCAACTCCCAACATACAGCCAGGTCGTCCCTTTTTCCTTTGCATTTCTAAAAACTCAATATCTTCTGGGATTTTCATCCAATTTTTCTTTAAATTGTTGCTCCTTCTGTCTATCAGAATCCCTTTGCCGAGATTTACTCTTGTCCAAGTTTCTCCACGTTTCATAAAGCTTTTCACACTTTTTAATGCATCTTGCGCGATGTTGAACTGGTATGCGAGCTTTTTTCCAAAATATAATAGTTTCATCTATGACAAGTGAAGCACTATCGTGTATGTTCAAGTTAACTTCGCGCATATTGTAAAACAATACACGTAAAATATCTCCACAAGATGGCAATTTAGCACCAGTAATTTGGTTCTTTGTGGAACCGACTAAGAAAATCAATTTCCGTGTCATAATTGCGTGAAAATCACATCAACTAACATTTACATACAACATAAGCTAAAGATGATGACTGTTTCAGTTTAGCTCTTGTCTCGAATCTCTAAAAAGAAAGGGAAGTTCGCTGAAGCCCAACCCCACCCATTCTCAAGCCATATGAACCTTTCGACCCTCTTTGCACCCCCATAGAGTCGCGGAAAAGGCTATAAATCTACACCCCCAAGACGGGGAGGGGTCAATGCAATGGCCTCTGTGATCCCTTGTGTCCATCTTGGGGGGAAAATGATCCTGTGCTGTTGTAGAGGGGCTATGGTCCAAAATATAGACGGAAACTGCATTTTGTGATAAAAGCATGAAAGTTGGTGTGTATGTAGACAATGTATTTATAAACATTTTTAGAAGGGGAGCCATTCCGAAATCCCCACCCAAACCCCTCCGGCGGCCATTTTTGGTCAAAAAGTCCGAAATTGCTTTTCTTATTTCTTTTTCAAAAAACACCTTTTTTATCATCTTATTAGAGTTCAATTATGTTAAAAAAAGATTAAAAAACCGTCAAAATAGCTTAAAACCGATTAATTTTAATAGTACTCATTAAAAATTCGTTTTTTTCTAAAAAACTGAAATTGATCAAAATCTTCCAAATTGTTTTCAGGGGCCGGTTTAAGGGTGTCCAACTATGTATCTGAAAGCACTATATTAAAGAAAAACAATTTAGTTGCATTAAAATCCCAACAATCCGAACCCCAAAAATCCGAAACTTTGGAAAACCCGAGCATATTTTTTAAAACTTACTCATAAAAATGTATTGCAAAACTGAAAATAAAAACAGAAATTTAAAATCATAAGCAAAACTAGTACTTTTACAAAACTTAAAAAAAAAAACGTTTGAATTGTTCCTTAAGAATGAATATTTATCTTTGATTAATTAAAATAAAACCAGTTTTCTTTATGGACGAAAAAGTAATAAAAAAAACTTCAAACATTTTGAAAAAAAATACGCAATGTCATGGAAATTTCACTCACATTCAGCAGGATTATAAGTTACGCTTGCACCTATAAAATAGGGGGGAGGGGGAGGCACGATCATATTTTTATACAACTGCGAAATTCTAAAGAAAAAGCTTTAAAACAAATATCAAGTTTTTTTTTTCTCATTAAACGATTTGAGGAGTTCGTTCTCTCTAAAAGATGAGAGAAGAAAAAAAAAAATGCTGTAATAAAAAGTTTAGTGCTGTGTTAATTAAGCAACTTCTCTACTACTTATTATATTGTGCTGTTATTGAAAAGTAACCCTTTATAACAAAAGAAACAACTGAATTTCAATATAAATCTGAGCAAGCAATTATATACAATGATTATGTGTAATGGCTATATACAAGCTGATTTTTCGTAATTGAACTGGCCAGTAATTTACATAGATATACAACATTTTCCATTGCAGAATTTACACATTGGTGCACACACTCCATTTTTGAAGCACCAACAAGTTTTTGAGAGCAGTTTGTTTTACACTTGCGTGACGTAAATTCGCTTAAGACATTTCACCTCTTTCAAGAATTCATTTGTTAATTTAGTTTCTATGAAAAGCATTTCTGACTTATTATGTCAACAAGACTTTTTCTTCTTGTCTGTTCGTGTACTTTAATGGCCAAATAAACAGGTATTGGTTGTTCCTTGTTTACTTGATGCTTGATAGTTTGCTTTGTTAATTTGTTTGAAGTATATATATATGCATATTAAATACAACTGACAAATTGCAAGTAATGGTTGAGAAGGAAAACCATCAATATTGCAAGTACCATATAACAAGTTATTTAAAAGGACGGAAGAAGAGGATCAACAGTTTCTTGCTGACTCTTCAAATCCGCCTTCGACGCTGGCAGTTGACTTTCAAATGCATGTCCTAGTGGAATTCACTATCATGTCACTTGCGAGAGCATCTTCGAAACTTCTAGTACTGGAGACACATATTGATTCACTTACCTTTACAAACTAAAACATATTCAAAACCTGATTTCTCTGCATGCATATGTCCATGTCCGAAGTGTGATAATATCTTTGCTCTAAGCCCGGTATTGTCAACATCATTAGCAGATTTATTTTCGATTGATAAATTGTGTTGTAGCATAAGTCTTCTATTCCTTCAGAATAATATTTTAGTAGAACGAATATTCTAAAAATTGGATACTTATGACCTTTGTTAACTCTAAGATTTTGTAAGTAAGAAATTACTCGGTGTAGGGCAATTAATTCAATTCGTGAATAAATATTTTCCTCAGAACAATCGTTTGCTGTCCTTCATGAGTGATAAAGTTTTACAAGTAAAGTTTTACGAATGCAAGTACGGTGGTACTTGCATTCTTGAGCTATTATGTCAGCTTGCGCCAACTCAGCAGTGAGCGTACTGTCTGCTTTTACCAACACGCAATTTCGTATTTTCTGTCAACTGATTTCGTCAGAACTAGATGTAACTCCTGTCTATTTTCACCAGACTTATCAAAAAAGAAACACAAATCTGGAAAGGATGAAGTGCATTTCTTTCTCTTCTGCTGAACTGAAGCCTCTTCAAAATGTTTACTTACGTGGCACTCTTCAAAGTTTTCCTTTCTTTTTCTTTCTTCAGCTCTTCTGACTTTTGTACTGTTATACCTCAAGATACAAGATTTATGCCACTTATCCCTCTTTTCATTAAATTTTTCCGATACAAATAATTCTTCAAATTTAAATCTACCTACATTTACGAAGTCTGATAATTGCCTAATTTTTGCCTGTTTTGACAGAATTTCGAACATTGTTTCATAACCTCAGTACAATACTGATACATTTAAAGTTTCTGCAGGGGACAATAGATTTTTTGGAGTTAATTTCGAACAGAAAATAAATCTTATCCAGTAAATATCTGTTGTAATAATTTTGGTAAAAACAACATTTCCTGGGGTTAACCCCTGGTTGCCATTTAAACTTTTAAACCATTAAAGCTTTAACCATGCCATTTAAATTTTTAACCATTAAAGTTTACCATTTAAACTTTAACACTTAAACAAAATTAAAATAAATGCATTTAAAACAATACTTTTGAACATGTAAAACCTATGACTATGAGAAACCGTAACTTATAAAAATATGAGCAGTTTTCCTAATCTCGATCCATATAAATAGCATTTACGGGAACATATGAACAATGACACATGTTACCAATGATAAACACACTGGAAAATATTCGTCACCTAATGAACGACCATATTTGAAGAAAAAAAATCAGCAACGGCAACAATAATAAAAATTAGAGGAAAAATAAATTTAAAATTAAAACTTTAAAATTTCTGAAATTGAAATTTTAAATTGTATTTTGGTAGAATCATGCTATCTTGACATTAACTTTTCCCTCAAGTTCTTGTGCTTTTGTACCCTTGGGGAACATTTTCGATGATGTGTGCTTAGTCATAAAAATGAGAGGTATCATAACCGGATAATTGGACGGTTCGGTCAATTAGGATCCGGATAACCGGTACCCTACTTTTTTTAAACATTTATTTAATGTATATTTACATTCTTAAACCATTAATGCATTTATGGGGGGAGGGAATTCACTTCCACGAATTTATTCTTAAAAAATATCGATTTGCCAAAAAAAAAAGCATTTTTGGGTTGTTCTTTTTAAAATTAGTTTCTAAGTGGAGCTTTAAACGATACAAAATACAATAAACGCCTATGTAATGACATAGCCAATGATTTAAGAAGAAAATAATAATAATAATTACAAAAAAGCGCTATTTCTAGTTTTGGACCAAAAATGGCCGCTAAGAGGGGTTTGGGGGGGGATTTCCGATTGGCTCCCCTTCTACAAATGTTTTTTTTATACATTGTCTACAAACGTACCAAGTTTCATGCTTTTATCACAAAATGCAGTTTCTTTTCCCGTAGCCCCCTTACTATGGAATGGGTGCTGAAAAATGGTATGCGCGACTCAAGGGCATTGGTGTACATGTACGTACAGCGTGTAACGGGTAAAATTTCGCAGAAATGAAAATGAAAGGACGGTCAGTTGAGAAGTATTAGCATCTGATGGAGCTTGAAATTATTTTAAATATTTAAAAATAATAATAATAACATTTTTGCAAAAATACAAGAATTTTTGCATTTTTTTCGATAAAACTCAAAAAAGGAGGCCGTGGCGGCACGGGTTAATATTAATGGATTGAGTTAAAATTTTGCATGAATCATTTTTTTGTATGAAGGAACAAATTGAGGGGGCGTCGCGTAAAATATCTGCAACTTCGAAAATAAGGACCACCCTAATATATATATATATATATATATATATATATATATATATATATATATATATATATATATATATAGGCAAACGGAACTCTGATTTTACCGCTCTGTTGTCTTTTCTGTTGTCCGCCTCGTAGGTTATCCCACTTCCTACCTCATTTCTGCAAGTCCCTGAAAAATACTATAATAAACTGACCAAGTGATTTAAAGCATAAAAACTCAAACTTTTTATTTCCTGAGAATGCCAGCAACAAAGCAAATATGTAAAATTTGTGAGAATAGAGCGTGTTGTTTATCAAAGTGTATGTAAAAACTAAAAAAAAAGTAAAAATTACATTAGTTCTTCAGATAAGTTTCAATTTTTAAACGCTATGCTTAAATTATCAACCCAACCCCACAATATTTATGTTTCCCGCTTGGTAAATTTTTAATCACTGGTTAAACTAAAAACGTAAAATCAGGGTTCAATTGCAAAAAACATATATATATGTTATATATGTTTATTTATTATATATGTTATATATGTTTATATGTTTTATTATATACACTGAAGTGACAAAAGTCATGGGATAGCAATATGCAAATTTTCAGATGGCAGTAGCATCGCATAGAACAGGTATAAATGCGCAGTGCTTTTACAGAGCTTTCATTTCTGTTCAAGTTATTCATGTGAAGAGGTTTTAACGTGATGATGACCGCACGACGTGAATTAACAGACTTTGAACTCGGAATGTTAGTTGGAGCTAGACGCATGGGTCATGCCATTTCGGAAATCGTTAGAGAATTCAACATTCCCAGATCCACTGTGTCAAGAGTGTACCGAGAGTATGAAATTTCAGGCATAACATCCCACCATGGACAGCGCAGTGGTCGACCGCCTGCACTTAAAGATCGAGACCGGCGACGTCTGCAAAGAGTCGTAAATTCTAACAGACAAGCAACACTGCGTCAAATCACCGTAGAAATCAATGTGGGACGTACAATGGACGTGTCTGCTAGAACTGTGCGGAGAAATTTGGATTTCTTGGGCTATTCCAGCAGAAGACAGACTCGAGTGCCTTTACTGACAGAACGACATCGCTTGCAGCGACTCTCGTGGACACGTGAGCATATCGGTTGGTCCCTAGATGAATGGAAAACCGTGGCCTGGTCCGATGAGTCACGATTTCAGCTGGTAAGAGCCGATGGTAGGGTTCGAGTGTGGCGCAGACCCCACGAAGCCATGGACCCAAACTGTCAGCAAGGCACTGTTCAAGCTGGTGGTGGCTCCGTAATGGTGTGGGCTGTTTTTTCATGGCATGGACTTGGTCCTCTAGTGCGACTGGACCGAACATTGACTGGAAATGCTTATGTGCAGCTACTTGGAGATCACGTGCAGCCATTCATGGACTTCATGTACCCAAACAACGATGGGATTTTTATGGATGACAATGCGCCATGTCACCGGGCCACAACTGTTCGCAATTGGTTTGAAGAAAATTCTGGACAATTCCAACGAATGATTTGGCCACCTAGATCGCCCGACATGAATCCCATTGAGCATTTATGGGACACCATCGAGAGGTCTGTTCGTGCCCAAAATCCTGCCCCATCAACGCTTTCACAATTATGGACGTCAATCGAGACAGCATGGCTCAATATTCCTGCAGAAGACTTCCAACGACTTGTTGAGTCCATGCCACGTCGAGTTGTTGCACTTCGCCGGGCAAAAGGAGGGCCGACACGATATTAAGAGGTATCCCATGACTTTTGTCACTTCAGTGTATTTACTGAATTTTACAATATTGTTTTATATACATATTCAATTGGAAGTAAAAACAGGATACCTTTGCCGGTTTTATCAGTTACTTGCATGAGCTAATTTAA
>JAXGGA010015529.1:0-28938 GCA_038373865.1 Uloborus plumipes
TGCTTTATACCATACTACTATATAACGTTCCTCAGTTTAATTGTTTAAGAGAGGGTGGGTCAAACCTCCTGTGTAGTCAAACATCCCTAGTTTCACCTATGGCATGAAATCGAAGGAAATTGAGTACATATGTGTATTCCAACGGGGAATAAGTATTTTGGCGCCGGTCACTCCAACTGGTGGTGGATTAATCAAAATTTTCCTAGATATGCTTGGCTGCTGTACCTCAAAATGCAAGGATCCTGTTCTTAATGCAAGGATTTGGATAAAATGTACTGTGAATCCTTATAGTGTGTGTGCTGTGGAAATCAGACTTCACACCAAATGAAGGCACAGTTGTAAAAGTGAAACAAGGCATTTAAAATTGCCGGTCTAGCTGGCAATTTTAAATGCGCTGCTATCCCTTTAAGCAGTTTGCCCGTACAGTGTACGTGCTACCCGAAATTGGCCTCATGTGGTTTGTCCGTACGGCGTACGGGCATCGATATTTTCTGATTTTCTTTTCTGGTTTGCCCGAATTTTTCATTATTGAAAGAAATTATTTAGTAGTATTATTTTTCAACAGATGGTGTGGCTTGTCCATGTAAATGAAATGCTTTTCATCCGGGTTTTTCTATGTAGCGGGAAAGCGAGAACTTTTTCTTCTACTGTATGCCGTGCTTGTGAATCTTATGGAAATTATGGATGGAATATACGACGAAAATACTGTTTTGTTACATGATGAACTACATTCTGAGGGAAAGTTTTGCATAATTTGTAAACCATTCTTCACTGCATGCAGAATGTACTTGAAACAAGCAAACATTTAGGGGCTTTGTGACCAAAATTGTAAAATAAAAAATGTTGTAAAAGCATTAAAAACGAAAAAAAAAATAATAATAAAAAATTCTTAATATTATTTTTCTGTTAAGTATGGTACTTAACTATATGCAATAAAAAAAATGCCTTTTTTGGAAGCGTTTCTGGTAAAATAATTGACCGCTTAAAAGGTTAAAGAACAACAACTAGAAATTCCTGCTTGTAGTAGACCGCTTTATTTGAAAACCTTACACAACAGGCCCTGTTTCAGGTGTCCTATCACTCTCACGCTGTTGGAAACGAGCTGTACACAATTTTGAGGATCATAGTGAAGTACAGTAAACCTTGGTGACATGTGTCACTATTGAATTAGATGTAAATGCAATAGTGCTACTATTAAAGTTCCATCCCTCGTACATCACAGGATAAATTAGGATGATTTAATTGAATAGCAAATACAATGAATGAAATTGAAAAATATAATACGAATGCTAATTTATTAAATACTTTAAGGCCCGTCATTTCAAGAAATTTTTCCAGGGGAGGGGGGAGGCAAAGGGTACAAACGACAGCAAGCGATTAAGCGGCAGTACCGATTAATCGGCCTCTTTGCAGATTAACCGGTCATAATCGGCAAAATTTTGCCAATTAATCGGCCATAATCTGCCTTTTTGCCGACTATTTATAGTCAGCCAAATTTTACCGATTTATATCCAGAAAAATATTTTTTTAAATATTCTTCAAAGCATACGTTAATAAGAAACTATGATGAAAAAGTTTACTAGGAGTAAATTATTTTCTGAAAACCTTATTACAACATAATAGAAAAAGGTTGTTAAATTCAGTTTAAAAAGTTTATTTTTAAATTAATAATTTCAAAATGAACGTAATTGAAAATGTTCCTAGGTTAGCGTGCTTACCAGTTTTCCCCTGTTTTTTTATTTGAATTTTCGGCTTTAGTTCATTTTATTAATAATAATATGAAAATTAACTAAAAAAACTGGATGAAATTTGAAATTATTTTGAAAACGTCAGGAAAATTGAAAAAACAAAATGATTTTCAAAAGTAAAACAACTTTTTTCGAAAATAGAAATTGTAAAAAAAAAAAAAATTAAACTGATAGTGAGAATAATTTATCATTAATCGGTAATTGATAATCGGCCAATTTGCTTATCGGTGTATCTGTAGTACAAACACGATGATATTTCATTGGAAAACAACAAAAACCACCCCCACTTCTATGCAATTACATTGGTTTTTCATAGCCAGGGGGGTGGGGAATTGACCACCCTTTGCCTCCCCCCTAAATAACATGCCTGAGTACTTGTACTTTATCCCATTAAAAGAAGTTGCATCTGAGACAGATAAAGAGAAAGAAATTTAATGTTTTTCTACTCTAACGGAATATGCATTCTGCTCTTGCCCCTCCCCCCCCCAAGGACATGAGTAGAAGGGAAAAAACTAGGTATTTTTAACTAAGGATAAGAATTTTTTGGCGCGCATTGCGTCACATTATTCTAGTAAAAATTAGTTAAGGTTTGTTTAAGAACTATATGTTTTATTAATACACATTCTTACTAAAGATTCTATATTTTCTTAAAGGACAAAGGAATGCAAGTTTTTTCTAAGTTCGTTATTTCTATACAGTTTTTTTTTAGAGCGGTAACACTGGTAGTAAAATCTAAACTAAAAATAAAAAAAATTCTAATTTTAATTTTGACTCTTTGAATTCAAATCAAGGGTTTTGCAATAACAAATTGCCATACGTGTGTGTGTGTGCGCGCGTGTATGCAGGGTTGTATTTGTGCATACGTGCGTGTAGATATTGTCTAACCCAGTGGTTCTCGACCTTTTTACAGCTACCGCCCCCTTTAGGGTTGAAATTTTTTTCAGCGCCCCCTTTGCGGACGATGTAAAAGTGAAGAAGGGGGAGTAGTTTTCTTGACCGGTTTAACTCAAAAATTTTGCCCAAACAGATAGTTAAAAAGCATAAGTTTTTTTAATCTATAGTCATTTTTCTTTTCGTTAAGATAATTTTTAGAAAAAGCGGGCATTTTTCCCCCTCTAAAAAACTGTGTCAGTAACAACCAAGTGCCTAGAATGGGCCTTAATGAGTGCCTTAAATGAGTGAACCATTTTTATGGTAAGTAAGAACAACATGGTTTGAAATAAAAATGCATCGTTTTCAACTTTTTTTTGAAAACCAATATATTTTGAATAATTAATTACGTTCAAATAGTTCCTGAACAGTCCGATCCCAAACAGTCTTGCTCTTGTTTACTTGCAACTATGCAATACGCATCCCCTATTTATTATTTACAGATATAGGATTTTACTGAGGAAAGGCAATAACAGAGCCGTTCCTTCTGTTTTTCCCAGGAGGGACAAAGACTTGAAACTATAGCCCGTACCTGTCACCTTTAAAGATTATAAATCAAATTTTAATTAAAAAAAACTAGCATAAGTTGAATTTACAAATCACGAGATAGGTTCATTCAAAGAAATTCTTTTTGATTGATTTATTGCTTTGAAGGTTAGGTAACGTAACAAAAGTTATAAATATGCTTTTGGCGACATCAGAGTAAAGACGGCGGTGAAATATCGAGGATATCCCCCGAAATTTGTTTCGAAAATGAAGTCTAAAAAATGCAGTTTCTTTAATTTTAGGTTTCGTGGTGTTGACACTGAAGTTTAGATTCCGCCCCCCGGTGAAGCATATAAAATTGACGTAATTTTTGACAATTTTCTGGTAACATTAACTAGGGAGAAACAGGGCTCTGATTAAGATTTTTCGTAGTTGAAGTTATTTAAAGGCTAAGTTTAGTAATGTTAGGGAGTCAGAGCTCCTGCTAATGTTCTCCGAAATTGAAGTATAAAAAACGCAAAATTTTAACTGTTTTTGTTGATGAAAAGGGAATAGTCAAGGTTTGAGAGTTTTCTGCGGAAGTTTTTTTCACATTGCACTGTGAAAAATGCGATTGTGTACCTACCTACCTTTGATGTTGTTAGGGGGGATGCTCTAACAACATAAAAAGTCGGTCAAGTTAGGTGGCTCTCAAATTCATGTGCTATTGTCAAATTTTAAGTTATCCTTCATGACGTTGGGAGAAAGATCAGGGCTCGGCACAAGCACATTTGAAAATATACCAACCGCCCCCTTACCGCCCAAAATCTGTCCACCGCCCCCCTGCCGCCCAAAATAGTTTCACCGCCCCTCAACATCTTCCTACCGCCCACCGGGGGGCGGTATCGCCCCCGTTGAGAACCACTGTTTTAAAACAAACAGAAAAAAATCCCATTAGAACGGAATACAGTGAACTCTCACTTATATACCGCTTCAATTATGCGCCTTTTTCACTTATACGACGTTTTTGAATGGTCCCTGCACATGCCATAGCAAAATAATGATAGTATCATTCGTTTATGCGTCGCTCTAAAGATAAATATTTCACTTATGCGCCGAATTTCCCCAAAATGAAAAAAAATTATATTAATTTTCTTTAAAAAATAAGCATTTTTCTTCACTTTTTTCTTTAATTTTTCGTCTTTATTGCTTTATTGCTCACGGAAGGCGTTTTTTCCCGCATGAACTAGAGTTCTGAGAGGGACAATTACCTATTATGGATCGTTTTAAATAAGGGAACAGTTTGTAATTAGGTATGCTACAATTTTTGCTTTCTCTTTATCATTGTAGTTACGTTACAGTAATTGCCAAACCGTAGTATGTCCCTTATCTATAGAAACATTCTTATTCATTCTCTCATTAGAACCTATGTTGCGTTTTAGTCCTTTAAATAGACTTGTTCACTTATACGTCTCTATTATCTAAAAAACGCTTCGAGGTGCACACCCCCTTGCTACAAAGTAATTTTATGCAAAATTTCATGAAAGTCAATCGAGCTGTTTTGGTCCGCCTTAGGGGCGGTTACTTTACTGCTTTGGAGGAAAAAATATCTAAACTTTCTGTTTCATAATTAGCAGAGTTGAGGCAGTGGAAGATGAAACCTTCTGAAGTGCCCTTAAACCTTTCCATAATTCACTAGACTGTGTGATGATGGATCGAAGTGGGAGGATATTCTAAAGAAAATGGGTCAAAATTGATTTAGAAAGACGATATTGCGAAACATTGCAAGGTTCGAATAAAACACAAACTTTAAGATGCTAGATCTCGAAAACTATTGGGTCTAAAAAGATGGTTTTGGTTTCATATTGTAGAAAATTTTGTCTACTTTAAAACTATTAATGTAAATGTTTAAAAAAAACAGTCGTTTAGGGATTAAATCGCGAGAAACTAATTTAAGGGGCAAATTTCGCGTTTTTTTCGATAGTGGACAAGATTGCGTTCGGCGCTAGAGGTCACAAACATGGATTTTTTATTCAATCAACATCCTAAATAACTCAGCAAAAAATTAGAACTACCCTATTTGACGCATACTACATCCCCTTGTTGACGACAAGGTTACTGGACTATAGGATACGTTTTGAATCTAGTTTATTTGGAGAAGGAGAGGGTAAAGAAGAGCGGGGTTATCTTACTTTTTTTTCTCTCTCTTTCATTTTCAGAGAGACTGTAAAACGGGGCACATCGGAAGGGGTAAACTTTTGAAAATTCTTGTCTCTTTTTCCTTTTTTAAATCTAGTCTTTCTCTACTTTTTTTTCTTTTTGAGAAGATCGGCGAAATTAGGCAAATGCAAACCTTTTTTTAGGCATTTCCTCTCTTTCCAAAGCCATTATCAATTTTTCAAATCACGGTTTCCTTCATTTTTAGCATTAACGTTGTTATGGGCTGCAAGGAAAATAAAGCCTTTTGCCTGATATTATTTGGAATAAATATTTGCCTGAAATGGTTAAACATCGCGCTTTGCCCATTAAGCATGCTGTTGAAGTTTTAATTCAATTACGCTCACTTCACATGGAAACTAATTGCGTTGAAATTCAGTGTTTCATATGGTTGTGTCCATTGGGTAGGGAACCGTGTAACAACTTCTCGAAAGATACATTTCACGTGATTTAATTAATGATACTTAGTATTCTGTTGCATTCATTTCAAAGTTACTATTTAATACTCAAAGGAATTTTGATACAAAATTCAAAAGAGAAGATTTTCGTTTTAAGAGATGTTTTATTTTATAACCGTAAAATGATTTTTTGTTAAAAATAATGTGTAAAAGAAACTAAAAAGCTGCATTTCGAATAAGTTCCGTCAAGAGCTAAACGAGCCTACTTTGCCGTATACCAACATGCACATTCTAGTAACTGATTATTATTCTTTTATTTATATATACAAATATATGTAATCTCCGAAATATTTCGAGCAAAAAAAAGTTTGTTCTAGTTTGATTTTTTACTCAAAAACGATTAGGCTGGACAGAATTTTTTAACTGTTCAAAATTGAACGAACATTTGCTGAAATCCAAAAGTTAAATAAATGCATGAATGAAATGTCCTTGCCAAGATCTTTCGAAAAAAAAATAAAAGTCTGATCAACTCGGTCTGTTCATTCGAAAGTTACTTGGGGGGAGGACAAACCGACACACATTTTCCCCCATCTCAAAATCCTACTTTCCAATTTGAAATTTTCAGATATTTATTTTTAGTTTTTATGCATTTTTGACCTTTTTTTGGACTTTGCGATATTTTAAAGATGCACAAAGCCACTTTTTAACCGACGAAAAAACGGAGGAGGTTCTCTATTCGACCGGTATATTTTATTTTTTATGTATGACCACGCATAACTTTTTACTGAATAGACCGATTTTGGTAATTTTTTTTTTGTTGGAAAGGGTACACCTCCCTGGTGGTCCCATGGTCCCCTGATGCGGGGTTTGAGAACGGAACCCTGAAGAAATTGAGGGAAATCTTCAGAATTCCGTTCATGCGCACCCTCTTTGCGCATGAATTGAATTTCAAATTTCACGCGCACACACTTGCGATTTGATGTCCATTAGGTCACAGTAGCTCGCCGATAGAGTGGCCTAGCGGTAAGACGCTGGGCTCTCATTCGCAAGAGCTTAAGTTCGATGCTCGACGGAGTCGGTGGATTTTCAAGCAGCAGAAAAAAAATGCACTGTCTACGTCGAACGATTATGCGGCATGCAAATCGCAGTTTTACTGATAGAACATATTTAGTCCTGAGTACCCCAATTTTTAAAAAAATATATTTTCAGGCTCCCATCACATAAACTTTTAAATTTTAAAATTAGTGATGCACTAATGAATCGGCGGTAAATATTTACTTTGTGGATTAACCTGTAGGCCAGTTTTAGAATCATAATCGGGTAAAAAACTAGTAATTTAAAAATGTTTTAATTAAATCAGCATAGAAATAAATCCTAAAAAGAAAAAAAAAATGTTGTTAGTGGCAATCGCTTAAAATTTTAGACGCTTTAGTAAAGTGAGATGAAGCGTCACGATGGCAACATGACACTATTCCGGGTATACATTTACACTGAAAAGAATGAAATAAAAATAAAATTTTATAAAAAAAAGTAAAACCGACCTCAAAAACGCAGCTGAAAATAGCTCTAAAAAGTAAAAAATAAATTTATTCTTTGAACACCATCGATACTACTTTTAAACATGAGTTTTGAAGTCGGTGCCGAAACAGTTAATAAAATCATTCGTGCCCATTCTTCAGTTACATGTTTCATAATAAAAACAGCCATAAATATTTCATAATCAATTCCAAGTGTTGTTTGAGAGGAAAAATCAATCAAATGGTACAATCAATGGGTACGAATGATTTTATTAACTGTTTCGGCACCGACTTCAAAACTCATGTTTAAAAGTAGTATCGATGGTGTTCAAAGAATAAATTTATTTTTTACTTTTTAGAGCTATTTTCAGCTGCGTTTTTGAGGTCGGTTTTACTTTTTTTTATAAAATTTTATTTTTAATGCTTTTTTCGTCTTCCTTTTACTTTAACGAGAAAGAAGGCAAAAAAAGACCATATGGGGGAGGAGGGGGCTTGGAAACCTACCTATATAAATTTCTGATCTTCAAAACACCTTTATGCCGATTTGACAAAGATCTAACGTAAACTGGTTTTTTATAAACAAGATCATTATGGCGGGATTGAACTCCCCATTAGGATGAAAATTCCCTATGGTGAATTCATGAACAGTAAATGACCTCAGTGCCAAATACGGCAAAAATCCGACGTAAACTGTGGCTCTTTATGTGGGAGTCTCTCCCCCCCAGAGGGACGAAAACACCCCTATGTGAACTATAGAGCATCAAATGACATCTAAGTTAAATTTGGCACAGATCCGTTATACATAATGTCCAACTATATGGGGAAAACCCACCTGGATGGGAGGGAGGGGGTCGAACTCCTTATTTTGGCAAAAACATCCTTACGTAGATTCTAGAGCATCAAAGGACCCCTGTGCGAATTTCAACAAAGATCCGACACGTAAACTTTCAATTTGCATGGCTAAAACAAAAATAAGGGTTGACCCCATGGAGGAGGGGGGTCTAAAATCTACCTTCAAGCATTCCTGATCTTTAAAAGATCTTCTTGCCCTTTTTTAAAAATACAGGTTGAATTCGATTTGGGTAAATAAAATTCCTATGCATGGGGGGGGGAGATGGGATTGAACCCCTCATATGGGAGAAAATCCCTACATGTGAGTTTGTGAACATTAAAGAACCTCAGTGCCAAATACGGCGATGATCCGACGTAAACTGCGGATTTTTACAAGGGAATCCGTTTAGGGGTTGCACCCTTAAGAGAACAAAAACATCCCTTTGTGAGTTTTAGCATCAAACAGCCTCTGTACCAAATTTGACGAAGGACCGACGAAAGCGATGTGTTTAAATAAGGGAAATCCCCATATTTGACCCCTAAATACGTGAAAAAATCTCTTAAGTTAGTTCTAGAGCATCAAAAGACCCCTTCACTAATCTGACATAAGCTGTCAATTTGTACGGTAAAAACAAAAATGGGTGTCATGAAATCTTGATCTTCAAAAGAATTTTATGATAATTTGACAAAGATTCAACGAAAACTGGATTTGTATAAGGAAAATTCTCATGAGAGGGTGGGAGGAAGGAACCCCTCATAAGTGCGAAATCCCCCCCCCCACGTGAATTCTTGAAGATCAAAGGAACTCAGTGCCAAATAGGGCTAAGTTCCGTCGGAAACTGGATTTTTATAAGGGAAACCCAAGGGGTTGGACTACCCCTAGAGGATGGGAAACATACCTATGGGAATTATGGAACAGCAAAGGACCTCTGTGTCAAATTTTCCGAAGTCATAATTTACTAAAAGAGTCAATTCACTAAAAGAATCAATTCACTTAAAGAATCAATTCACTTAAAGAATCAATTCACTTAAAGAATCAATTGAAAGAATCGATTTACAAAAAGAGTCGATTCACTAGCAAAAAAAAAAAAAAAAAAAAATGGGCGTACGTTTTCTGAGCTGAATTCCGATAGCTGGCAAATTTTCTACCTGTTTGTAGGCGATATTTGTTTTCTATTAATTTTAGTTTGCTAATCAGTTTGAGTTTCATTTTCTTAAACAATATTACCTAATGCTTACAAAATAAAAAGGAGTATATGGGCAGTTTCATTTTGAAAAAAAAAACATCGATTGCTGCACAAAATTAGCCTGTATAGTCTGGGAGCAACTGGTTTTCCGTGCGCTTTTTGTGATACAATTATGACAGTTTGTTTTTCTGAAAGGTATTGGCACCAGGAATACGAATTCGGATGTTGCCACCCCCAAAAATAGTGCAGGGGGGCGTAAGGGGGGGGACAAAGTTTATTCACTAAAATAATTATATCTTGATTATTTCATGGCTTACAACCAGTTTTCAAAGCGTAAAATTCTTAAATCCACTTAATAACAACATTATAATGCATAAAAAGCTGAATTCAACTTGCTGACACGTGTTTCGGAGCTATTAAGAGCTCCTTTTTCAGTGTATAAGATGAGAGCTTATGAATGAAAATTCATCCGCCTGAAGGTGTTTTTTTCATTGAATAGAGGTGCCTTGTTATCAAGTCCATCATTTGGACAACCAAGGGGGGGGTTGCCGCCTCCCCCCTTTTAGAAACAAAATGCAAATGCACATTTGTGTACGCATTTATCCTTCAACACATAGTATACATTGAATTTGCACTTTTGCCCGGGACTGTAATCGCCCCTCGAGCGGGGGGGAGGGGGTTGAAAAATTAATGTTTTTTAGTTATATTTATTTTATTTTATTTTTTATTTTTATTTAGTTGATTGTGGTTCAATTGCCCCCCGCTAATCTAATAACTTGTTCCTCTTAAATAGCATTTTTTTTCGTCATTTTTCGCCCACCACAATTTTTTGCAGCTTAAAGCACTGCGAAGAAGTTTTACAGCACGATAGCTTTAATAATATAGACAGTAATACTCATTTGAGTGGTCTGAAATTACCTGATTTTTAAGTTAAAAATGAGAGATTTTTAAGTGTATCATTCAATAATAATATAATGACAAGATAATGACCAAATTCCATGGACTGCTTAACATTGTGTTGTTTCTGTTGCTGAGTGTAAAAGTATTTTAACAAACTAAACATTTATTGAACTAAATGTTTATTTCATTAACTCACTATACATTTCAGGCTTTATAGCAAACAAAATAGTTAATAAAACATGAAAGAGAACTATAATTACAAATACAACTACAGCAGTCATTGACATAGCATTAAAGAAATGTAATAGGTATATTTAAATCAACCCATGAATTAATCTTTCAAATTCTTGATCGTTTCAAAGACATTGATAGGAAGAATTTTAATACAATTCGTCAAATAATAATAATATATAATACAAATTAAAAATCAGTTTCATTATCAGATTTAACTGATTTTATCCTCATACCAGTTAAAACGGTGATTTTCATCATCTACATCCAAACATTCACACATGCATGGAAATCCGTCACGTCTGCCTTTGCACAGCAGTGTAGAACATTTACTTTTTTGCATGAGTATTTTACCAGATCTAGAATTGCCTGTGGAGCAGGTTCCATCTGGTCATCTGGGGAATAAATCTGCTGTCTTGTATTTCCCAACCATAACCAGCACCTGGCTGTGGAATATTTGGACATGCAATGACATCATTCTGCCATATCATGGCCTGATAATGTGCTCTCATGATGGCATAGTGAAGATCTGATTGTGTTAGTGGCATCTTCTCTGATTTGGCAATTTTCTTTTAAAATAACATGAATCGAACAGAGCCAACATCTGATTTAGAACAGTTTGGCAGGTAAATTTTGCAAACAAGCTGTTCTAATGCACCAAAAATATACGCTATGCTATGCTCCAGAACATCGTGCATAGTAGGGAGCGGTAAAAGAAAAAGGCAGAATGCTCTCAAACCAATATAATACTTTAGGAGAAGAAAAGGTCCTTCTTGGCTTTCATGCATTTAGTGGATGCGGCACTATAGGAGCGTTTGCCGGAAAAGGTTAACTCTCCTGTTGGAAAGCCTTACAGCAGTCTGCTAAAAATATTTTGCAAACTTTTGTAAATTTAGGAATTAATTCTACACCATCTGAACATATTTTTGGTGCATTAGAACAGTTTGTTTGTAAAATTTACCTGTCAAACTGTTCTAAATCAGGTGTTGGCTCTGTTCGGTTCATGTTACCTAATCACAGAAGATGCCACAAACACAATCAACTCTTTACTATGCCATCATGAGAGCACATTATCAGGCCATGATATGGCAAAATGATGTCATTGCATGTCCGAATATTCCACAGCCAGATGCTGGTTATGGTTGGGAAATGCAAGACAGCAGATTTGTTCCCCAGATGACCAGAATGGAACCTGCTCCACAGGCGATTCTAGAACTGGTAAAATGCTCATGCAAAAAAAAGTATATGTTTTACACTGCTGTGCAAATGCAGACGTAACGGATTTCCATGCACGGACATGTGTGAATGTTTGGATGTAGATGATGAAAATCACTGTTTTAACTGGTATGAGGAGAGCAGTTCAGATGAATCTGATAATGAAACTGATCTTTAATTTGTATTATATATTATTATTATTTGACTTATTGTTTTAAAATTCTTCCTAGCAATGTCTTTTTGAAACGATCAAGAATATGAAAGATTAATTCATGGGTTGATTTAAATATATCTATTACATTTTCTTTCAAATGCTACTGTCAAATGACTGCGTGTGTGTTGTTATTTGTAATTATAGTTCTACTTTCATGTTTTTATTTAACTATTTTGTTTGCACATAAATGCAGCTGAAAATGTATAGTGAGGTGTAATGAAATAAAACATTTTAGTTTCAATAAATGTTTAGTTTGTTTAAAATTACTTTTTACACTCAGCAACAGAAATGAAACAAACACAATGCTAAGCAGTCCATGGGAAATTTGGGTTCATTAATGTTGTCATTATATTATTATTTGAGTGAATACACTTTAAAAATCTTTCTCTCATTTTTTTAACTTAAAAATTCAGGTATATTTCAGACCACTCATTATGAGTATTACTGTCTTACATTATTTAAAGCACACCTGTGGCTGTAAAAACTTCCTTCAGCAGTGATTTAAGCTACGAAAAATTGTGGTGGGCGAAAAATGACGAAAAAAAATGGTATTTAAGAGGAACAAGTTCTCAGATTAGCGGGGACAATTAAACCCCTCTCCCTGATCAAAAAAATAATTAAAAATAAAATAAAAATAAATAAATAAAAATATTAATTTTTTAAACCACCCCTCGATGGACCCACCACCCCTCGATGGGAGGGGGGCGATTGCAAAAGTGCAAATTCAATGTATACTATGTGTTGAAGGATAAATGCGTACACAAATGTGCATTTGCATTTTGTTCTTAAAAGGGGGAGAGGCAGCAACCCCCCCTTGGTTGTCCAAATGATGGGCTTGATAACAAGGCACCCCTATTCAATGAAAAAAACACCTCCCATCAGATGAATTTCCATTCATAAGCTCTCATCTTATACACTGAAAAAGGAGCTCTTAATAGCTCCGAAACACGTGTCAGCAATTTGAATTCCGCTTTTTATGCATTATAATGTTATTATTAAGTGGATTTAAACATTTTACGCTTTGAAAACTGGTTGTAAGCCATGAAATAATGAAGATATTATTTTAGTGAATAAACTTTGCCCCCCCCCCTTACGCCCCCTGCACTATTTTTGGGGGTGGCAACATCCGAATTCGTATTCCTGGTGCCAATACCTTTCAGAAAAACCAACTGTCATAATTGTATCACAAAAAGCGTACGGAAATTAAAATTTGACCAGTTGCTCCTCCACTAGTAGTAGATAATCCAAATATGTTAGGCTCTTGTTTAGTTGCATGCATTATTAAATAACATGAACTCTACTTCTATAAATACAGTTAAAATTTTAAGAATTCTTTAAACAGTATTTATGCGGTGGTCTTTTGGCTCCGTAACGGACGTATCTTACGAGATATATTTATACGTCATTTATATATATATTTACGAGATATATTTACGAGATATATTATCCATTGTGGATAAATTGCTATTAATTCTGAAAATCTTCAGAATTTAACTGCATTGTATGATAGCACAGACCATGTTTTTCATTTCGTTCATGAAAAAAAAAAAACAATAATTTAACATATTTCTAGCCTTTGTAAGCAGGAGCGCCCCGACGGGAGGTCACTGTGACCTCCCAATAATTTCTGTATTTGGTACATTTTCCTGACGATTCTGCAATTTGAAGACAATAAATTGTAACATTGAGGTTGTCTTTTTTTTTTTTTTTAAGCTTTTAGAATAGTTTTTTAAAAGATGCCTAATGTTTGTTCTCAATGTTATGCATCTACGACATGTGAGCATGCTTGTATTTTATCATTTGGTAAAATTGGAACTTCATTCGGCAAATTGATAATTCAAAATTTTAGTTCGGGGTGCCCCTGTTTGTAAGTTGTTTCTTGAATAACTGATATGTCTGTTATAGTTGAACTGCCCATATGTACAATTAATTTTAGAAAAACATATTACAAAGAGTTTTTGTACGGGGAAACAAGTAATTCATTAACTCATTTATGCCCAGTAGCCTAAAAACGGGACACTTGTTAGTTGCTGCATACAAAAACTTGTAATGAGTATATCATTTTACTAAAGCTGTTGTTCACATGTTAAATAGTCCTTCTTGAAAAAACCAGTTAGAGCCACGAGTTGGACATGAGAGTTTATTTATTGACAGCTATTTTCAGACAAATCAGTCAAGCAACGATCCAGCATGTGTAGCCACAGAAAGTAAGTTTTTTTTCGAACTTATTTTTCATGAAATTTAAATATTTTAAAATGATTTGCTTAAAATTGATCACAGATGCCTTCTGTAATGTTACTTTGCAAAAGTAAAGTCAAGTAAGGTCGTATTTTGCTCTCATATCTGCAAAATATCCCATAATCAGGACGTTAAATCTATATACATAAAAGACTACTTTTGTATCCGTATGTCCGGGGTAATCTTCCAAACTACTGGACCGATTTTAACCATTTTTTTCACCGTAGATAGCTACAGTAACAGGGAGCAGGATAAGCTATAATTTATTTCTAAAAAGCTTAGTTTAAAAAAGTTATTATGGAAAATAGTAAATTTCATGTAGTTTCCCCTTTAAATGATTAAATTTTCAGTCCATTGTTGCAAAAATTTATTGCCTGGCAACAACAATATTAATAGTGATCATAATGAAAATGTGAACCAAGGCTTCACTGGAGTAAGTATGAAATTTATTGCTTTCTTAGGATTTTTAGATTCATCTGTGCCAATAATCGCTAACGGGGTAAATAAAAAGATAATTGATTTTGGCAACAGTTAGAGAACAGAAAATGTTTATAGTCAAAAAATTTCTAAGTTAGGTACATAAGATGTTTTCACCAATGTAGTCACAAGGATATAAACTAATGATGGGACTTATTTTACGTGTAATGTTTGGAAATACTTGACTCCAGTGCGATTGATTTGTAAATATATTTATTTTAATTACAGGGTGCGGCAGAGAAACTTGCTGATTTTAATTGGATGCTAATTAGCAAGGAGTGGTCAGAAAGGATTGGAAAGAATCTCATTTTAAAGAAAAGGTCCTGAAATTTTGTTATCTTATAGTTTAGTTGTCGCCATGCGTTGGACGAAGGAGCAACGAGCGTTCACCGCCGAATCTTACTTTTCAAATAATCTTTCCGTGGTCGCCACTCAACGTGCCTTCTGAACTCGGTTCAAAATTCAGCCCGTTGTTCCCATTCCTGGCTGGAAATCGACTGTTTTGTGGTGGGAAAATATTCAGGGAAAGTGGGGGTGTGGCAAAAAGAGGCCCAGGAGGTCAACGGATTCCCAGAACTCTAGAAAACGTCGAAAAAGTGAGGGAGTCGTTTTTGCGCTCTCCTAGGCGTTCGGCGCATAAACACGCTGCTGCTTTGGGTATTTTTGATTGGACACTGAGACAAATTCTTCACAACGAACTCCAATTTCATCCCTACAAACTTGCTGTGGTTCACCAGTTGAGTGATAACGTCTCCTTGAAAGGTGACGTACCGTGGCCAGCTCGCTCCCCCGATTTGACACGCCGTGACTATTTTTATGGGGGTATCTCAAATCGATCGTTTACAACGACAAGCCCAGGACCCTGCAATGCCTGAAGAACAACATCCGGCTTACTATCTCCAACATCCCAATCGATATGCTCGAAAGAGTGCAACAAAACTTCTTATCTAGGGTAGATGAGTGCATCATTAACAGGGGCCGCCATTCCTCCCGATGTAGTTTTTAAATCTAACTAATATAAAAATTCAGAATGGGTACCATATCTTATAAAAAGTAGTAAACTGATACATGAAGTACTTTTCCCTTAGTTGACTTTTCAAGTCTGCAAGTTTCTCCGCCGAACCCTGTACCAAGCTTATAACATTTCCGATTTACCTAAACATTATTTGTAGCTTGCATTTTTATTTACGGTGTGTAATACAGTTTTTTAGTTTGTCCAGACAGAAAAAATTACCATTGTTTACAGAAGTAGCCATTGTGTACATAGATATGCACTTTATTGTTGAAAAATTCATGAACGAGTGTCACTAAAACACCATACCCGGCAGAAACCCGGGCAGGGCCGGGTACTCGGCTAGTTACTTAATAAATCTGTACCTCAGAACCAGACTAACGTAAGTCCATTTTCGTCATTTTTCAGTAGAGGGGAAAAACGATGTATTCGACAATCGTTTTTCCCCTCTACCGAAAAATAACGAAAATGGACTTACGTTAGTCTGGTTCTGAGGTACAGAAATATGGCAATGGCGAACTATTTTAAGCCTAAAATGTATGTAAACCATTCCAAGTAAGAGTTTTGAGCAGATAAAAATAGAAAAAAATTGTTAAAAAAAACTTGGGCATAAATGGGTTAACTAATCCTTTGAGCGTGTTCATACTTTGAGGCCTATTGAAAATTTTTCATTATAATTTCATCGCTCAAAATTACACACACAAAATGAAAGCGCGAAAGAAAGGATGGAAAAAGAAACCTCATAACATAAATTGAAATTGGGAAAAATTTTAGAACAAGTAGTGTTTGATTAAAAATTTTGAAAAATAATAGCAGTTTTATGTTTTGAACAAAAATTACGAAAATTTTAATTAATTCAATTAATTATGCACAAAAGCAGTACGTAACTTCAATGGGAGCTCAGTTACTTTTGTGCCCCCCCCCCACCCTCTCCCGTTTTTTTAATTATACAAAAAAAAGCATACACGTCCTTAAAGAATGGAACATTTTTAACCAAAAGCTTGAAAAATAGGTACTGCGCTGCTATATTCATTCAAAAAAAAAATAAATCAATTGCAGCAAAAAGTTTCTAATATGTTGTCATTCATTATCTACTAATTATCTTGCTAATGAAATTACATTTTTTAAAAAATATATATCACGATTGTCTTGCAAAGAATTTTTTAACGAGGAAACTGATATAATCAGCTAATTACTAATATTTTAAGAGGTTTTTTTTCCTTCTTACGTTGAGAATAAGAACTGTCACTTCTCATTAGTACGTTTTCTTAGACATACTTACATGGTCTCTTCTTATAGTATAAATTTTAAATATTTAGTCACGTATTTAAATTAAGGATCTTTATTTTTGTGAAAGAAATATTTTACTGGGAATTATTTATACGGTAATTTGATTTAAAAAAATCGTAAAGTTAATGGTATAATATCTCGCTTATTTCTGATTCAAGTGTTTCCAACTGCGGTACATTCATCAGTTGACACATAAAATAAGAAAAAAAATAACGTCAAGAGAAAATTTAGGATTAAATATGTTAGCAGTCTTAACAAAGAAAGGCAATTTTACTTTATAAGGAAAATGGATTTCTAATAAGGCTGACTCTGGGCAAGTAATGCTTCTCACAGGGTTGAAAAATCAAGTTCAACCAAACTAAAGAAAAAAAAGGTCTCTAATATTGATATAAAAGCATATTAAATCACATTTTATAAACACAAGAATATTATCAAAATGTCTATATTTTCTTCAATTTAAAAGATAAAGATCAATCGTACAGTTCGAGAGTCATAATCAGTTGTTTTCTGTTCACTCCAGTTTATAGTTTGTGTACATATGTAAACGTAAGATCATATCCTGCCGAGGTTTTTCGTAAATTTGTACTTTTTTTTAATACACAGTTAACTAAAACATTCAGCATACACTATTGTGTGACATAACTTGAGCAGTTTTACTTTATACTTAGTTCCAGGACAGTTCCCAGGTAGCACAAATAACCTTTAAACGTTTTATAAACGTTTTTAAGCGGTTGTTACAACGTTAATAACCATTTTACAACCTTTAACAAACTAAGTGTGCTAATTGGGTTAGTAATGTACTATGTAAGTACTATTATCATTAACTTTCTACATTTCGTAAAAATTAAATTTCACTACATCACAGCTAAAAAGGTAGTATAAAATAAATTTTGAAACAGCTTAAAAGCTATTACAAAATAAAAGTTACTTCACAAGATCACACATGAATAACAAAAAGAAAACAAATTCGTTGCTCTATTTCAATGAAAATTTGTTTACACACATTTGTAGATTTTACACGGCAAAGCTACAAGATTGATGAATTAGGCACGGTAATTCTTTCGACTTGTTTAACAAATTAGGAATCAGCTAGAAACACAATAATAATGAGAAATTTGACTACAAACTATCAATTCATATTCGTTTTTAATAAAAAAAATGTCAGTAATAACTCACCTGAAGTTTTTCCAGCGTTTTTTTCCGTAATAGTATGTGATGTCTCCATGGGCATGTTGATATTGTTACTGTCTGCCATATTGTCTTTTGACGTCATCAGGCCAAGCGATTGTTTCGTTTCGTTTCGTTTTGGGGCTATATGCCCAGGTTTTTGATGAGGACTACAATCTAGTGTCTTGCCTCCATTACACATGATTTTTTTATTACCTATATCTTGTACAGACAATGTATGAAAGAGTTACATCACAAAGGAAGGAAAGTACATCCGGAGCGAGGGTGGGAGTCGAACCCACCGTTTCAGAGTTATCGGCTACACGCCTTAGACCGCTCGGCCACTGAGACCCCGCCAAGCGATTGCTGTTACCTTTTTGGCTGAAAGTTGAGTTCCATGCAACATTACTGCGAACAAGATAAAAAGTTGAAAAAAAAATACGTTGGACTTGGAAGAGTAGCGCAAAGGGGATTTTCCGGTTGGAGTTCGCAATTGCGGTTGAGTGGAATCAAAGTTGTAGTTTTTTTCAAATTAACTTCGCTGCGTGGGACATGCGCTGTACTCTACACTTCTGGATCGGCTGTACCTGTAACTAACTACCCGTAGCTCAGCTTGTTGGATGAGGCTCTAAAGACAGCCCTGTAATTAAATCCAGATTGTAGTAAATGCTTTATTTTAAAGTTATACCCCAAGCAGCACAAAGTCGTTCAAAACACGTTCTGCAACACGTACAGAGCGCACCAGCCGGCACGTTCAAAACACATTCGCGCAGCACGTGTTGTCAACGTCTATGTATCTCATCGATCGATGGTAATATGACACGTCGAAATCTGGTGTTGACCACCTTTTTTTGTCCCAGTTTTGAACGTGGAATGATAGGTTATGAGTAAAAACCCGAAAAAGCGACGTTTAAAAACACAAATAGATGAAGTTAAAATTGGCGAACATGTTTCAAAAGCCTAAAGCTTCCTTCTTCAGCGCCAAGCAAGAAATGGAAAGAAACAAAGTGCCGGGAGAGATTAAATAGCAAAGGAGCAAAAGCTAGGCCAATCAGGTGTCAGCGTGTGCCGAGTCCTGATTTGGCGTTGCGTTGTCAGAAAATTTAAAAGCATGAAGTAAAATTGGCGAGATGTGTGGAACAGCAAAAGATTCGTTACAAATATTACTTAAATTTTTATGAACATGAAAGGCTTCTAAGAAATCCAACTCGCCAACAGTTGAAGGTCTGCAAATAATTTTAGCTTCGGAGAAAACAAATCTATGGCCCATTTCCCAACAGTGTTTCGCGATTGAGGATTTTGAGAGTTTAAACCCGAAAAAGCGACGTTTAAAAACACAAATAGATGAAGTTAAAATTGGCGAACATGTTTCAAAAGCCTAAAGCTTCCTTCTTCAGCGCCAAGCAAGAAATGGAAAGAAACAAAGTGCCGGGAGAGTTTAAATAGCAAAGGAGCAAAAGCTAGGCCAATCAGGTGTCAGCGTGTGCCGAGTCCTGATTTGGCGTTGCGTTGTCAGAAAATTTAAAAGCATGAAGTAAAATTGGCGAGATGTGTGGAACTGCAAAAGATTCGTTACAAATATTACTTAAATTTTTATGAACATGAAAGGCTTCTAAGAAATCCAACTCGCCAACAGTTGAAGGTCTGCAAATAATTTTAGCTTCGGAGAAAACAAATCTATGGCCCATTTCCCAACAGTGTTTCGCGATTGAGGATTTTGAGAGTTCTTTCTTTTTAACATAATTTTCATGTTCCTTTAACCTAAATTTTAGCGCCCTTCGGGTCTGTCCGACGTAACCAATTTGACATTCACATTTTATGTGATAAATGCCCCACTGATCAAATGGTTGGATGGGGTCTTTTAACTTGGAAAAAGTTAGTTTGTTGATGGGTCTGTAAATGACATGAAAATCGAACTTGCTGAGTATTCTGGAAATGCGAGGAGAGATTTTTGAATAAAATGGTAAGACAACGAAATTGGTGGAAGGAACACTGGGTTTTTTGTGGGATGCACTGCGGTTCGAAAGTTTATTATAAGCATTGTCAATGATTAGATAAGAATAACCTCTGTCAACGGCCACACTCCTTAAGAAATTAAGTTCATCATTGAGAAGTGATTTGTCGGAACATATATTAATAGCGCGGTTAACAAACGTGTAAAAAGCAGACATTTTTTGTTTTATGGGATGACAGGAGCGAGAATGTGGAGGAAGACAAACAGCAAATGGTTTTCGGTAAACGGTAGTGGAAAATTGGTTATTGTTTTTTGAAATGAGTGCGTTCAAAAAGGGCAAAGAATTATTACTTTCAAGTTCGGCAGTAAACTGAATGTTGGGATCAATGGAGTTCATTAAATCAATAACCACAGGAACTATTTCCGCTGTGCCGTCCAAAAGGGTAAAAGTATCGTCGACGTATCTAAGCCAAAGTGGAAAATCAAATAATTGAAAGAGTTTTTGTTGAAAATAATCCATATACAATTCACTTAAGACAGGACTTAAGGGGTTACCCATAGCAAGCCCTTCGATTTGTTGATAGAATGTACCCCCAAAGACAAAGGTAGTGTGTTTAAGGCAAGTTTCAGTCAGATTAACAAGTTCAAAAATTTCGCGGTCAGTGTGGTGAAATTCACGGAGTCTGTTTTTCAGACACTTCAAAGCTTCAATAACAGGTACGTTGGTGAAAAGAGATTTGACATCAAAAGAAACCATAAGTAAATTGTTGGGTTTGAACTTACGAAGGATGTTGACAAATTCTATTGAATTTTTGACAGAATGAGTGTTGGATTCAAGTAATGGGGTAAACTTGGAAGTGAGAAACTTGGCCAACCCATAAGAAGCGGTGCCAATGTTAGAAACGATAGGTCTCAAGGGAACTCCAATCTTATGGACTTTAGGTAAGGCGTAAAATCTGGCACAGTGTGAAACTGAAGGAATTAAATTAGTGCGGTTAGAAAACAGTTGGCTTGTCTTGATAGCATTACGAACAGTTTTTAACTCAGTTGATGAAGGATCATGTTTTAATTGAGTGTACGGGCCATCTTGAAGCAGGTCGTTGACCCCGGAAATGTACTTGTTTTTATCCATAATTACAATCTGCCCCCCTTTGTCAGCTTTAGTTATAATCAAATTATTGTTGGAAGAAATCTCGCGCAAACTTCTTTTTTCCCGTGGTGAAAGGTTACTACTAACTTGAGAAGTTGAATTAAATGAAACATTGTTGATTATAAGGTGCCTTATGGACTCCTTTTGTGTGGGTGTTAATTTACACCCACACAAAAGGAGTCCATAAGGCACCTTATAATCAACAATGTTTCATTTAATTCAAATTCTCAAGTTAGTAGTAGCCTTTCACCACGGGAAAAAAGAAGTTTGCGCGAGATTTCTTCCAACAATAATTTGATTATAACTAAAGCTGACAAAGGGGGGCAGATTGTAATTATGGATAAAAACAAGTACATTTCCGGGGTCAACGACCTGCTTCAAGATGGCCCGTACACTCAATTAAAACATGATCCTTCATCAACTGAGTTAAAAACTGTTCGTAATGCTATCAAGACAAGCCAACTGTTTTCTAACCGCACTAATTTAATTCCTTCAGTTTCACACTGTGCCAGATTTTACGCCTTACCTAAAGTCCATAAGATTGGAGTTCCCTTGAGACCTATCGTTTCTAACATTGGCACCGCTTCTTATGGGTTGGCCAAGTTTCTCACTTCCAAGTTTACCCCATTACTTGAATCCAACACTCATTCTGTCAAAAATTCAATAGAATTTGTCAACATCCTTCGTAAGTTCAAACCCAACAATTTACTTATGGTTTCTTTTGATGTCAAATCTCTTTTCACCAACGTACCTGTTATTGAAGCTTTGAAGTGTCTGAAAAACAGACTCCGTGAATTTCACCACACTGACCGCGAAATTTTTGAACTTGTTAATCTGACTGAAACTTGCCTTAAACACACTACCTTTGTCTTTGGGGGTACATTCTATCAACAAATCGAAGGGCTTGCTATGGGTAACCCCTTAAGTCCTGTCTTAAGTGAATTGTATATGGATTATTTTCAACAAAAACTCTTTCAATTATTTGATTTTCCACTTTGGCTTAGATACGTCGACGATACTTTTACCCTTTTGGACGGCACAGCGGAAATAGTTCCTGTGGTTATTGATTTAATGAACTCCATTGATCCCAACATTCAGTTTACTGCCGAACTTGAAAGTAATAATTCTTTGCCCTTTTTGGACGTACTCATTTCAAAAAACAATAACCAATTTTTCACTACCGTTTACCGAAAACCATTTGCTGTTTGTCTTCCTCCACATTCTCGCTCCTGTCATCCCATAAAACAAAAAATGTCTGCTTTTTACACGTTTGTTAACCGCGCTATTAATATATGTTCCGACAAATCACTTCTCAATGATGAACTTAATTTCTTAAGGAGTGTGGCCGTTGACAGAGGTTATTCTTATCAAATCATTGACAATGCTTATAATAAACTTTCGAACCGCAGTGCATCCCACAAAAAACCCAGTGTTCCTTCCACCAATTTCGTTGTCTTACCATTTTATTCAAAAATCTCTCCTCGCATTTCCAGAATACTCAGCAAGTTCGATTTTCATGTCATTTACAGACCCATCAACAAACTAACTTTTTCCAAGTTAAAAGACCCCATCCAACCATTTGATCAGTGGGGCATTTATCACATAAAATGTGAATGTCAAAATTGGTTACGTCGGACAGACCCGAAGGGCGCTAAAATTTAGGTTAAAGGAACATGAAAATTATGTTAAAAAGAAAGAACTCTCAAAATCCTCAATCGCGAAACACTGTTGGGAAATGGGCCATAGATTTGTTTTCTCCGAAGCTAAAATTATTTGCAGACCTTCAACTGTTGGCGAGTTGGATTTCTTAGAAGCCTTTCATGTTCATAAAAATTTAAGTAATATTTGTAACGAATCTTTTGCAGTTCCACACATCTCGCCAATTTTACTTCATGCTTTTAAATTTTCTGACAACGCAACGCCAAATCAGGACTCGGCACACGCTGACACCTGACTGGCCTAGCTTTTGCTCCTTTGCTATTTAAACTCTCCCGGCACTTTGTTTCTTTCCATTTCTTGCTTGGCGCTGAAGAAGGAAGCTTTAGGCTTTTGAAATATGTTCGCCAATTTTAACTTCATCTATTTGTGTTTTTAAACGTCGCTTTTTCGTGTTTTTACTCATTTTAACACAAAGTGAACTGCTTTTAATAATGATAGGTTATATTTAGGTTCTGGAAATACGTTTGTTTTCAGTGCTCTCCAGCTAAAAAAGTATACTACGTATACCCCACTATCCGGGGCCGTGACCTGTTTTAACCGTGACGTCATTTTTGATCCGCCATTTTTGATCCGCCATTTTTGATCCATGATCGTCGCCATCTTGGTTTTAATTATTTAATTACTTAATTAATTTATTTAATTTAATTACTGATTGTTTAATTACTTTGAATTTAATATATTCATTCCGCGGGATTCGAACGCGGGTCCCTTGCGACTCCAGCAGGACACGCTAACCACTAGACGCTACTTGATCTAATCGAGGGAGAAAAATAATACTTTAAAAGGAAATTTTTTTGCAGGAGGCGCCATCTATGAAAGACTAAGGGCGTAAATCATATCATTTTATTAGTATGAATATAATGTTTTTTTACTGAAATGCATGCAAATCTGATTAAGATCTTGGGAGAAAGAGTTGTTTAGGATAAAACTTAAAGTTTCTGCAGATATGATTCCTCCCCCCTTTCTAAAAAGCAGTAATTCACGACCTCAATTCTGAGAAATTAAGCACCTCCTTAAGCACTGAAATGACACCGTGATAATATTACTGTTTTTACACGTCAAATATCATGTTCCTTAAGCACTGAAATGACACCGTGATAATAATACTGTTTTTACACGTCAAATATCACGTTCCTTAAGCACTGAAATGACACCGTGATAATATTACTGTTTTTACACGTCAAATATCACGTTCCTTAAGCACTGAAATGACACCGTGATAATATTACTGTTTTTACACGTCGAATATAACGTTCAAGGGACACTTAGCACCGTTATTTGACCAATAACACCATTTTTGCACCAAATTTGAACGTTCTGGTGCTGCTGGGGACAAGTGTTTTTAATTGCATTAAAAAAAGTGACATCTTGAATTCAAATTATGTTTTCTTTTATTTTTTTTTTCAGAAGCCATCAGATTCAACATACATGAGGACTGCGTGATATGTTTTATGTTTATGCATAGACAGGACTGCGTGATGCAGGACTGCGTGATATGTTTTATATGATTATGTTTTCTTTTATTTTTTTTTCAGAAGCCATCAGTTTCAACATACACAAGGACTGCGTGATATGTTTTATGTTTATGCATAGACAGGACTGCGTGATATGTTTTATATGATTATGTTTTCTTTTATTTTTTTTTCAGAAGCCATCAGATTCAACATACATGAGGACTTCGTGATATGTTTTATGTTTATGCATAGACAGGACTGCGTGATGCAGGACTGCGTGATATGTTTTATATGATTATGTTTTCTTTTATTTTTTTTTCAGAAGCCATCAGATTCAACATACATGAGGACTTCGTGATATGTTTTATGTTTATGCATAGACAGGACTGCGTGATGCAGGACTGCGTGATATGTTTTATATGATTATGTTTTCTTTTATTTTTTTTTTTTCAGAAGCCATCAGATTCAACATACATGAGGACTTCGTGATATGTTTTATGTTTATGCATAGACAGGACTGCGTGATGCAGGACTGCGTGATATGTTTTATATGATTATGTTTTCTTTTATTTTTTTTTTTCAGAAGCCATCAGTTTCAACATACACAAGGACTGCGTGATATGTTTTATGTTTATGCATAGACAGGACTGCGTGATGCAGGACTGCGTGATATGTTTTATATGATTATGTTTTCTTTTATTTTTTTTTTCAGAAGCCATCAGTTTCAACATACACAAGGACTGCGTGATATGTTTTATGTTTATGCATAGACAGGACTGCGTGATATGTTTTATATGATTATGTTTTCTTTTATTTTTTTTTCAGAAGCCATCAGTTTCAACATACACAAGGACTGCGTGATATGTTTTATGTTTATGCATAGACAGGACTGCGTGATACAGGACTGCGTGATATGTTTTATATGATTATGTTTTCTTTTATTTTTTTTTCAGAAGCCATCAGATTCAACATACATGAGGACTTCGTGATATGTTTTATGTTTATGCATAGACAGGACTGCGTGATGCAGGACTGCGTGATATGTTTTATATGATTATGTTTTCTTTTATTTTTTTTTTCAGAAGCCATCAGATTCAACATACATGAGGACTTCGTGATATGTTTTATGTTTATGCATAGACAGGACTGCGTGATGCAGGACTGCGTGATATGTTTTATATGATTATGTTTTCTTTTATTTTTTTTTTCAGAAGCCATCAGTTTCAACATACACAAGGACTGCGTGATATGTTTTATGTTTATGCATAGACAGGACTGCGTGATGCAGGACTGCGTGATATGTTTTATATGATTATGTTTTCTTTTATTTTTTTTTTCAGAAGCCATCAGTTTCAACATACACAAGGACTGCGTGATATGTTTTATGTTTATGCATAGACAGGACTGCGTGATATGTTTTATATGATTATGTTTTCTTTTATTTTTTTTTTCAGAAGCCATCAGTTTCAACATACACAAGGACTGCGTGATATGTTTTATGTTTATGCATAGACAGGACTGCGTGATACAGGACTGCGTGATATGTTTTATATGATTATGTTTTCTTTTATTTTTTTTCAGAAGCCATCAGTTTCAACATACATGAGGACTGCGTGATATGTTTTATGTTTATGCATAGACAGGACTGCGTGATGCAGGACTGCGTGATATGTTTTATATGATTATGTTTTCTTTTATTTTTTTTTCAGAAGCCATCAGTTTCAACATACATGAGGACTGCGTACTATGCGCTTTGCCTCCTGACAAACACAGGACAGATTTACGGCACAGAGAGGCTGAAATAACATCCATGGGCAAGGCGGGATTCGAACCCGCGACCACTTGCTTACGAGGAGAGTACTCTACCTCTAGGTCCTAGTGGCCCCCAAATCATGTTTTCTACAATGACGAATTGCGATGTGTGTGCGTTGCCATTGTGTGTATGCTCCTTCGCTTCATGAGTCCCCTGCAGGAGGTGATGAAGGCTTTGGCAAACTGCCACTTGGAAAGAGGGACGTCACGACGTTTGATGTCCAAAACGAAAAAGAAAGGAAAGCAAATTTGCCATTTCTTAAGAAAACACACACACACACAGAGAAACAAAGAGATTGACATTCCTGTAATATGTAGGGGGATGTTGGACAAATGGAAATGGTGAGATATTTAGCTTGCTTTTAGGGACAACTTTCTAGTATACTACACTGCAACCTTTCTTGGCAAAAACATCGTGACGTTTGCGTGACGTTAGCCTATGAAAAACGAGCTAGAAATTACAGGAGATCGCTGACTGCTTGTGAGCTCTTATTGGCTCCACCCGTAGTGACGTCAGTGTCAAGTTAAGTTGCATTTTAGTATAGTGTTTTAACTATGTTGCTGTTGTAATTGATACCACTCGGTTATCCGAGCCTGAGTACATCGATTTACTCGGTTTAAGGTAGAATTGGTACGGCTTCCGTTTATACTAACACCATTAATGTGGAAGTCCGATTTAGGTCAGCACATATGCCATAAGACCCACTTAAAGGGCAAGCTGACATTTGCAACACACATTCACACAAGGAAAGGAAAAGGAAATATGAGAGAGAAATTACATCCATGCCCGAGCCAGGATTCAAACCCAGGACCATGCCATCCGAGGCAGACTTCTCTGACCACTAGACAAAGTGGCCGGCAACTGTGTAGAAACGCGTGTTATCTTTTCCAGTCAAGAAAAATTCGCTCTGAAGATGAAAGCTTTTGATAAAACAAGCATTGTTCAAAAGCTGATACTCATGCTGTAATATTTTGTTGCAAGCCAAAAATTGCTTTTGTTATTGTACAATGATAAGTTCTCGTTATAGATATTTTAAACACTAATTGAGACTTATAAATATTCGATGCAATATTTATTCATTTAAATTTAGCATATTTTTATTTTAAATGTGTTATACAGTTACTTAGTGCATGCGAAGCATAGTGAATGGGGCAAAGTGAAATAGTTATTTTTGTTTACTTAATCATTAATAAACCCATCTCGTATTCATTTGCCATTCCTTCATTTAATGTGTCACTCATTTTATCCATTCATTCACTTACTTTCTTATCATTTCCCAATTTTATTCTCTTATACACTTTTTTCTCATACATTGATCAAGTCATTTATTTATTTGTTCATTTACTGTTTCATTATCTATTCATTTTCTTTTTCTCAATTCACATATTTATTTTATTTAAACTATTTTCATTACTTAAATAAATTTTTTAAGGCACAATAGCAACACCAAAAATAAAAACAAAGTTTCAATTCAAGTTTAAAAAAAACTAGCTGCGTGGCCCGGCGTTGCACGGGCTCTAATGTAGTGAAGACAGTTTGAGAAAACTACTCGCCGCCAAGGCGGCTCGCCTTTAAAGTAGTGAGGAAAGTTTAAACAACCTACTCGCCGCCAAGGCGGCTCGCCTTTAAAGCACCAAGAAAAGTTTCAACAAATTACTCGCCACCAAGGCAGCTCGCCTTTAAAGCACCAAGAAAAGTTTCAGCAAACTGCTCCCCGCTAAAGCGGCTCGCTAACAAGCTTTTCTGCATCAAAAAGTCAATCGAATTATTTGCACATGCTTCCTCAGAAATAAAGACGATGTCAAGTAGCGCCAACTTAGCACTCTCTCTAAATAACAAATAAAATTCCTTACCAAAAAACAATTATTTCCAAACCGCTGTCTTCCTGTAAAATTAATTGCAAAATTCTAAACGAAAAAGTTGTTTTAATATTTGGATCGCAGCCAAAAAAAATCCCTTCTAAAAACAGCAATTGCAATTTTATTTAAAAACACATTTTTAAAATGGTACCACAGAAAAAAATATAAGTCATTAATAAGAATAAAAACAGTTGTTAGAACTCTGTTGTAACACGTATTCAAAATGGAAACGGCAAGAAATAAAAGTCTTGGAATTTTAAATAGTTCAGAAATTTAATTGACGTTTTAATTCAAAATAGCAACGGTAAGAAATAAATGTCTGGGAATTTTCAACAGTTAAATAATTTAATTAGCATTTTAATTAAAAATGGCAACGGTAAGAAATAAATGTCTTTTAATTTTAAATAGTTCAATAATTTAATTAACGTTTTTATTCAAAATGGCAATGGAAAAAAATAAAAGTCTTGGAATTTTAAATAGTTCAATAATTTAATTAACATTTTAATTCAAAATGGTAGCAGTAAGAAATAAAAGTCTTGGAATTTTAAATAGTTCAATAATTTAATTAACGTTTTATTTTAAAATGGCAACGGAAAGAAATAGATGTCTTGGGATTTTAAAAAGTGCAAAACATTTAATTAACGTTAAATTAATATCTCAGCTAATTAACGTCGTATACGTTGCTAATTAACGCGGCTGGTCTTATTGTCTTCCTTAGAAAATTTCGCATCGAATGGTACTATGTTCGATTCTCTACTCTCAGCGGTTTTTGAGGAGTTCAAGCTTCAGACGGACGGACAGACAGACAGACAGACACAAACAGATTTTAATAGTAGTAATATATTATTCTTTCTTCAAAACAAGATTTAAAACTTGCTTTTTTCAGGAAGGTAAAAGTTGTCTTAACTATTTCATTTTGCTTCACGTTCTCCTCTATGATTTTTTTATGAAT